>LPNX010895283.1:4154-20606 GCA_001517045.1 Pseudotsuga menziesii
TCCCAAGTTGTAGCTTTCGGTGGCTTAGGCGAGGACTATCATAGCTATTAGCCACCTAAAAGCTATGTTTCTGTGGCCATACAGTTGAACGCGGGATAAAGGAAAAACTACGAAAGCGGTCTGAGCAAGCAGAGTCAAAATAATACTTTTGGTGGCTTAGGCGAGACTACAGAAAATCATTAGCCACCGAAAGGGGGTGCTTTTAGCAAACTGGAAAAAAAGATAAAAAGGGGTTTAAACCGCTGAAAGTGAGTGGCAAACAACACCGGGAAAGATACATTCGGTGGCTTAGGCGAGGATCAGAACATCTCAATAGCCACCGAAAGATGGAAGATAAATAACGGGTGGAGAACCCTTTCGGCTGTTTAGGCGTATTGCTAAATCTTTTGACTGCGATCGGAACATTTTTTAACAGCGATCAAAGGCTTAGTCCTCTACGATGCCGATGTTTCAAACGTTTAGTCCTCTATGTCACCGCCACTACGAAGATTCTAGTGGTTTGAAGTTTTGAAGCACTAGTGGCTTGAGGATCCAATCGCCAATCATTAGTTGTTTGAGGTTCCGATCGCTGATGCATTAGTGGTTAGTCTTCTCGACCATTGATTCTTAACCATTGCGACGTTAGTGGTTTGGATCGCCGACACTACGGTGGTGTTCAGGTTTGAGGTTTCAATGTTTTAGAGGTTAGAGCTTTCGATCATCGATGGGACATTAGTGGTTTGAAGCATCGACACTATGGCAGCATTTAGGTTTGAGGTTCCGATGTTTTAGAGGTTAGAGCTTCTGATCGCTGATGGGACATTGGTTGCTTTTTCGGCGGTTAAAAAGGGTTTTTCAGAGTCGCTATTTGCTGAAAACGGAAATTCACCACGACAACGGGGTAAAGATTTTGGTGGCTTAAGCAAGAGAGATAATGTTTAGTTAGACACCAAAAGCCATCTGTTTTGGTGGCTAATTGACAAAATCACGAAGAATCCTAAACCACCGAAAAGGCCAAAACAGGGAAACAGTTGGGAACTGTCACATCCAACCCCATCAACAAGAGAGAAGATCATTTCAGAGCATGATTACCCATGAAATGGAGGTCTTGGAAAGAGAAGTGAAGAGAAACAATGAAACATATACTAGGAGAAATAAGCTATTGCACAAGGCCTACTTGGAGCAGAGAAAGAGGTACATTTTCTTGAAAAGTTTGAACACCAGGTACCTGAAGGACAGTACCAAGTTACGCAGGATGGTGAGGCTCCAAAGGCTGCACTTGAAAGAAGCAAAAGAAAACCCTAGCAGCCACCTTGCTTTATCAACCCTAGCTGAATCAGCCATCAGTCTCCAGCCTCTTGAAACGAGCCAGGGCCTAGCAAACACTCGAAACACGAAGCCCTCAGAAGAAGAAGGCTGAGCAAACAGGCCTGGAAAGGCATTTTTGAGCGAAACCTAACAAATTTTGTGAAACAGGGCTTTCGGTGGTTAAACAGGCGTTGGAGCAATCTATTAGCCGCTGAAAGATCCTCTTTTCGGCAATTAAAAGTTTCGATAGACTGGCCGCTTAGCCAACGAAAGTGGATAGACGTTTAAAGGCAATTTTTTGACAAACAGAACCAGATTTTGGCGACTGCGGATGGCTCAGGGGCGAAAGTTAAAGATAAAAGGTTCTGATAGAAGTATCAGAAAGGGTCTGTTTAGATCTATTATGACAAAATAATGCCATAAAGACATCAACCCTAATTGCCAAGGAGAAATCAGTGGGTTAACTGATAGTGGACCAGCATCAGTGATCATCAGCAACTACTTTAGTTATTTAATGTCGAGTGAGTGAACTAAATCTTCATTATAGTTAGACAAGTAGTTAGGTAGGGTTTCAAACCCTAATTTGGAAAAAAGTGTTACTTTTGATTATTTTTGTAAAAAACAGATCCAAGTTTTAGGATCTATCCATTTTGTAAAAGGCTATAAAGCCTAAGATCGATTTTATAATAAAGGTTCAATTTCATGGATTTATAAGCCTATAATGCTTTCATGCTTCTCATTTTACTTATTTATGATATAAGCTCTTTTGTTGTGATCTGTTCATCCATTGTCTCCTTCTTTACTGTACTTATGCCTGAATGTGTATTTAGCTCATTTTCATATTGATTAAAAATCTGATAGCTGTCATCCTATTGGTTTGTGAGTGCAAATTGATTTATAAGTACCATCCTCATAAGGATTTAGCCATTTATATGCATGTGTTTTGTATGTAAGTGTGCTATCCTGGTGAGTTCTCCATCCCTGCACCTTATTGTCAAACTTCTAAGCAATTGTAACTAAAATGCTTGTAAGTGAGTGAGTTTAATGCATGCCTTGAGAGTGGAAAGGTTATATAGGTCAACTGACTTGATCCATATCCAAAAACCCCAAAAACATTGTAACTTACGAGGCATTCTCGAGCTACAACCTATAGGAGTTTCCTGTAGTGATAACAAATTAACGCTGTTGCCGGGGAGAGGAGACTAAATCTTAGATTCCTCCCTAGGAGATGACATAGATCCATTCTTTGATGATAGACAAATATTGGATACTATTATGGTTGTAATCATCTATCTGGAGACTCCATTGATATAAGGTGGTTTCAAGAAGACCAAGTACCAGAGAAAACCCTAAGGGGCCACCAGCAACACCAGTTTCATATCCAAAAGAAATTTTGAGGAAATCTAGGGCTTTACTAAGACAGACTAGCAGCGCTGCACAAAAAGCTACATCAGGTATTTCAAGAAATCTTTCTACTACTATTTCTTCTGCTGAAATTCTTAATTCTCAGAAATTTTTAGATACATCAGAAAAATATAGGGTTTGGGCATCTTCAAGCACCACTGCTTGTGAAGATCCAATCTCTGACGACTCCACTGGGATAAGTATACCACCACCTTCTTAGCAAGTATCTATCTCAGTGCTGCCTCCCACAACCCTGTCCATTCCCATTTCCAATATGGCTTCCCCTCAATTGACCAAGATGGAAAGGATCCCGGTAGCTAGGTATGCACCCCTAATTTTTCCAAATCCTCTCGCAGCCATGCCTACTGGGGATTATCTCAAGTATATGCCTAAGTTTACAGGGGAAGGGGATTTCACTGCTGAAGAACATCTAGAGGCTTTTTACAGCTATGCTGAAAATATTAACATAGAACAAGAAGATGTATGGACTATGGTTTTTATGGAAATCCTAGATGGCCAGGATAGGAAGTGGTTTAAGGAACTTCCTGCTGGATCAGTGGAAGGCATAGAGGCCTTAGATAACATTTTCCTAAATCATTGGGGATAAAGGAGAGACCACCTATACTATATAACGGAATTCAACAACCCGAAAAGAGAAAATGGGGAGTTTGTCTCCAACTTTACCAAGAGATTCAACAAAATTTACAGCAAGATCCATACTGAAATTAATCCCACTGATACCTCAGCTAGGATAACTTATGCAAACGCCTTCGACCTTGACTTCTGCCTACTTCTCAGAGAAATGTGGTCTTCCTCCTTATCACTCATGTAGGATGCTGCCCTAGAGGTAGAGTCAAACATTCTGGAATCTTAGAAGGTCAAAGGGAAGATAGATAGGAATAAGTAGCTAGCAGACCCTAGTGGGGCTTCTGCATCAGAAAACAAGATTGAAAAAATGACCAAACTGTTAGATAAACTGACTGCTGAAATGTCTAAATTGAAGGACCAAGGACATCCACGTGAGGGGTAAAGGGCCAAGTGACTTTGCTCCTCGAAACGCTAATTTTGTTCCTTATAGAAAAGGAAACCCCCCAGTTCAGATTCTCATAATGGAGAGGAACCAAGGGGAAGATCAGAGGATAAGACCTCCATTTCAAAATGTTGTATTAGAAGAAGAGTCAGAATTCATTGAAGAAGAAGGAGAAGCTGAAGACAACATCCACTGCATGGAGGATGAGGTGGATTGTTCTTTTCTGACACAGGCAGAATATGAGGAAGCTCTAGTTGATGAGCAAATCATTGAAGAGGTTGTCTATTAGGATGATGGTTAGGGAGGTTACAATCTGAGGTCTAGGCTGGTGGCTCCTCTCAAGAAAAATGATGTACCTGTCAAGCAACCTGCTGCACCAGCTAGAAAGATTGTTGTTTTACCAAAGAAGGTGGTTGTCACATCCAAAGCATTGCAGAAATGGGCACCTTAAAGCCACACCTGATAAAGTCCAACTCAAACCTACAACCCATGAGGTAATATTTTCAGATAGGCTGCATTATTCTTTCAACCTTGAGTCTAAAATTCAAAAATTGAAAATCCCTTTCCCTTTAATTGATCTAATGAAGAATGACGCATTCAAGTCGTCCATTTTGAATTCCCTTCAATCCAAGGTGCACATTGACACTGACTTTGTGAACCTGCAAGATGAAAAAACTGTTGTAACACTGGGCCCCATGATCGAAGACCTAAAGGAATCATTCCCACCATTCTACATATCCTTGAATATCCATGATAAAATCCTTCATAACTGTCTATTGGATTCAGGAGCCTCTCATAATCTAATGCCAAAGGCTGTGATGGATGAGATTGGCCTCAACATCATGAAGCCCTACCATGATTCATTCTCCTTCGACTCCAGGAAGGTCGAGTGCTTGGGCCTAATCAAAGACCTTGTTGTGAACCTGACTCAGATACCTTTGTAAAGCATCATGATGGACATTGTAGTGGCTGATATCCCTCCAAAATTTGGCCTTTTGCTGTCTCGGTCATGGAGAAAAAGACTAGGTGGCACCCTTCAGATGAATCTCACATATGCTACCATTCCCATGTTTGGAGGAAAGAATAAGAGGCTGTATAGGGAAAATCAGCTGGCATAAATTATAAGAAAAGAAAGAAACTCAGTGAATCACCCCATCTATGCAGTGGACACTGATTTTGGGTCATGCATTTTTCAAATAGATGATTCTCAGTAGACATCAGTCCAGCTCACTCATCCCACCTGTCAGCAACCTGAAGAAGTAACCACAACAATTTGGACCATGTATTTTGATGGGGCTAGCACTCAGAGCTCAGTAGGTGCAGGTGTAGTAGTGATCTCCTCATCTAAGGAAAATATCCACCGATCTTATAAGCTTGATTTTAAAACCACTAACAACATAGCAGAATATGAAGCCTTGCTACTAGGAGTTAAAGCTGCCAAGGAGATGGGGATCATGTGAATAAATATTTTTGGAGATGCAGACCTCATCATACAGCAGGTCAAAAACACTTTTCAGACAAAAAATATCAGACTGAAGGCCTACAGGGTCAAGGTATGGAAACTCAGAGACTCATTTATGTTTTTTGAATTGTCATATATTCATAGGGCTTTGAATCACCTGGCTGATTCCCTAGCTGTCTCTATAAGTCTGTTTGTTCCTCCTTTACCCCCTAAGCTCAGCTATGATGTTCATGTCAAGTACAGACCCTCTTTTCCAGATAATGTAAAATTCTGAAGGGTGTTTGAGAATGATGATGAGATTAGTAAATTCCTTCAGTTAGTAGATGGATTCTCTGACATACACATATACCAGGAAAACCTAAACATGGAGGAATCCAAACAGCTCAAGTTAAAAGATAAAGTGGCTGATCAAAACATCGTTCAATTGCCCAGCAATTAAATACCCCAAGGTCTAGTACCACTGGAAGAGGTGTTTGATCACAATGACATCCCTTTCAAGCCTGCCAAAAAGGAGCGAGATCCTGCTATTCAAGAGAAAAACATAGGAAGCCAAAGCCATCCAAAACTGATAAATCTGTCCACTGAGCTGACTGCTAGTCAGAGGTATGAATTTTGCAACCTGATAAAAGAGTTTGCTGATGTCTTTGCATGGGAGTATAGTGACCTAAAAACGTATGACACAAACATCATCCAGCACAGGATTCCTTTGGAGAAGGACACCATTGCTTTCAAGCAAAAGCTGAGACCCATCACCCCTCTCTCATCACGAGCGATTAAAAAAGAGATCCACAAGCTCCTCAAAGCCAAGATCATAATTGCCTTCAGGTATTCCAAGTGGATTGCAAACCTAGTAGTGGTAAGAAAGAAAAATGGAGAAATAAGGTTGTGTGTGGATTTTAGAAACCTGAATAAGTGTTCCAAGAAAGACAACTATCCACTTCCCAAGATGGAATGCTTGCTGCAGAAAGTCTCAAGATCTAGGGTTATGTCCTTCCTTAATGGCTTCTCTAGATACAACCGAGTTGCTGTGAACCTAGATGACCTAGAGAAGATTGCCTTTACCACCCCCTAGGGCAACTTCATGTATGCTAAATGCCATTTGGGCTAATGAATGTTGGGGATACTTTTCAGAGAGCCATGGGCGTAGCTTTTGTAGGGATAAAAGATACGTTTGTGCTGATATATTTGGATGACCTAACAGTTTACTTCACAGCCATCATACCACTTGCAACATTTAAGGAAGGTATTTCTGAAGTGCATAATGTATGGAATATCACTGGACCCCAAGAATTCCCAGTTTTCCCTCAATGAAGGAAAGCTCCTAGGCCACATAGTCTTAGCTGAAGGTGTAACGATCGATCCGGTGAGGGTGGAAGCAATCCAAAAGCTGTCAATACCAAGGTAAAAAAGAGACATTCAGTCCTTTTTACGAAAGATAAACTTTTTCAGGAGGTTCATTCCTAATTTTTCCAACCTGGTAAAGCATATAACAGTCATGCTGAAAAAAGATGCAGAAATAAAGTGGAAGGACCAGGCAAGAAATTATTTTGAAGACATTAAGAAGGCTATTATGGAGGCCCCAACCTTGATTAGTCCTGACTACACCAAGAGCTTTTACATGTTCTCTTTTGCATCCTATGACACAGTGGCAGCTATACTATTACAAAAGAATGATGAGGGTGTTGATCATCTAATTGCATTCTTCAGCAAAACCCTGAGAGATGCTGAGCTAAAGTATGACCCAATTGAGAAGTAGGCTTATGCTCTCATAAAATCTTTGAAGACTTTTAGAATCTACATTCTCCATGCAAAGGTCAGTGGATATGTCCCTTCAGCTATTGCGAAGGATGTTTTGACTCAGCCTGACATTGATGAGAAGAGAGCTAAGTGGATTTCCAAACTCATTGAGTCTAATATAGAGGTGAAACCCACCAAGCTGGTAAAGGGACTAGGTCTGGCCAAAGTCATGGCCAAAGAAAACTGTGAACTGATGGGAATAAATTTCACATGTGTCAAATCTGCAAAGGTACAGATGGTGGTAGCAGCAGAAACATAAGCAAATCAAGATCAGAATGACATTCCATCAATAGCTAAAAACATAGATTCATGTGAGTGGTACTCAAGTATCATTCAATTTTTGCAAAAATTAGAAGTTTCTCCTGATCTCACTCTTAACCAGGCACGAGCTATTGAGTTGAAATCTATTAAATTTTGCATAAATGACATAATGTTGTGCTAAAGAGATTAGTCTGGAGTTTTGCTAAGATGTCTAGATAAAGAGGAAGTAGAGTAGGTCATGCATCACTTTCATTCCAACACATGTGGAGGCCACCACTATTGGAAAACCACAACCCAAAAGTGTTGGGGCTCGGACCTTGAAGGTCCTTAATTTTGGCAACTCTGCGGTTTTGGTGCGAAGCTTGTAAGCAGAGTTGCCATCCAAAATAGTCTTAGGGGCTTCGGGGTTGGGTTGAAGCCCCTCTTTTTGTAAATGTCCCATGGTTTTTGGGTAGCCATGGTTTAAGCCCATAGTATTGTAATAGTGCACTTGTATAAATAGGCACTAATGTAAAGGAGTCAAGAAGCTTTTGTGTTATGATAATGATGTGATGTGAAGAAGCTAAGGTCTATTTTTGGGGTTAAGGTTAACTCCCAGCTGAGTGTGTGGACGACCTCTGCAGCTGAGTGCGTAGATCAGAACTGTATTATTTTGTAAAGAGTCGAATATAAACACAGTTCTGTGGACGTAGCCCCTACACTGGAAGTGAACCACGTATATCTTGTGTTGTGGTGGTTCTTTTTATTATGTTCCTATTATGTTTTTATGCTTTTGATAAGTAGATGAATGATAAAGTAATATAAATTTCTAAGTATTAACTTTGCTGTGAATTCCTAGTTAAGGGCTAAGCAAGAAACTGTCCTTTTATCTAAACTGTGAAGCTATTTAAGTGAATGTCGAAGCTCTGTATTGCATAATTATTATTTGTTAAGGCTAAAGGTACAGTAATATCCCTCTTTCACTTGCAGAAACTTGATTGTGCGGCACCCCATAGTTGTTTCGGGTGAGACTGCAACCTGTTCGCAGGTTGTTGCCAAAAGGGCCAACACTGTGGGTCTGTTTGTTGGTGCGAAGATAAAAGCATAAGAACCCGGGTCTGCCCCATCCGCCCAACAACAAGATCTTAAGAGCAGGATACTATTGGCCAGTCATCTTTGCTGATGTATGCACTTTTGTAAGGGCCTGTGACCAATGCCAAAGATTTATAGTGAAGCAGCAGCTCAAATCCTTTCCCCTTATGCTTGTTATAGTGAATGGGCCTTTCCAACAATGGGATTTGGATTTCATACGTGAAATAAATCCATCTTCTAGTGGAAAGAATAAATATATCTTAGTAGCCACTGACTACTTTACAAAATGGATAGAAGCAGTACCTACCAAGAATGCCACTCATCAAGTCATAATGATATTTTTATATGAGAATATCTTTAGCAGGTTTGGCTGCTAATGAGATTTGTATATGAGAATATCTTTAATAACTTATAATGCACCAGCTTTCAGGTCTGGCATTAGTTAAAATGCGTGAATCAATGGGTATTCAACTGGTGCACTCCACATCCTATTATCCCCAAGGAAATGGCTTGGCTGAGTCATCCAACAAAAGTTTAGTCAGAATCATTAGGAAACTGCTAGAAACAAATCAGAAAAGATGGGATTCAAACCTTAAGTTTTCTTTATGGGCTGATAGGGTAACAGAAAAAAGATCCATAGGGAATTCTCCATTCAAGCTAGTTTATGGCACTGAAGCCATTTTTCCTATCCAGGTCATCCTTTTAGTGGCAAAGTTCTTTCAGGAAGAGGAAGATTGACCAAATGATATGGTGGGAAGGATGATGGATTTGGTAGAGTTATAGAAAATACGGGAGCAAGTTGTAGGAAAATCAGAAGCTCATCAATAGAGGATAAGGGGAATGTTTGACAAAAGGGAAAAAGTAGACAACTTCTAGGTCGGAGATTGGGTCCTCAAGTGGGATGTTGTCAGATAGGACAAGGGAAAACATGGAAAATTCAACTCTTTGTGGATTGGCCCTTTTGTTATAGCCTGAGTACATAAGAATAACACCTTCAAATTGAAGAATCTGGAAGGTGAAGAGGTATTTGATGGCCCAATGAACGGGTGGTTCTTGAAACTCTATTTTATTTGAGGCTCTGAGGCCTTATTATTGTAAATTACTAGATAGTAGGTTGTTTTTCTTTTAGAATAAACTCCATTCCCAATGGAACAATAAATGATAGTGTTAAGTTACTTAGTTTCTTTTAGGGAAAGGAATTTCGGTCTGGGGTTCTTAGGACCTCACTGGGAGGTTCCCATCCCCAAGTAGGAGCTAGATGTTATCTCCCAAAATAATTTATTTTGGTAGTATGAAGAATTTAACTCATGCAATGAAGGATACGAATATCACTAATAGTTTGAAAGCCTCTGTTTTTTATTTGGATGAAAATTTCACAAGTTGTAGCTTGAGGTGGCTTAGGCGAGGACTATCATAGCTCATTAGCCACCGAAAAGCTATGTTTCAGTGGCTAAACAGTTGAATGCAGACCAAAGGAAAACCACCGAAAGCATTCTAAGCAAGCAGAGTCAAAATAATACTTTTGCTGGCTTAGAAAAGACTACAAAAACTCATTAGCCACCGAAAGGGGGTGCTTTTGGTAGACTAGAAAGAGAGATAAAAAGGGGTTTAAACCACTGAAAGTGAGTGGCAAGCAGCACCGGGAAAGATACATTCGGTGGTTTAGGCAAGGATCAGAATATCTCATTAGCCACCAAAAGATGGAAGATAAATAATGGGTGGAGAGTCCTTTTGGTGGTTTAGGCGTATTGCAAAATCTTTTTGAATTCCATCGGAACATTTTTTAACAGCGATCAGAGGTTTAGTCCTCTACGACATCGACGTTCCGAAGGTTTAGTCCTCTATGTCACCGCCACTACGAAGAGTCTAGTGGTTTGAAGTTCTGACGCACTAGTGGCTTGAGGTTCCAATCTCCGATCATTAGTGGTTTGAGGTTCCGATCACCGATGCATTAGTGGTTAGTCTCCCCAATCGCTGATTCTTAACCGTCGCAACATTAGTGGTTTGGATCGCCGACACTATGGCGGCGTTTAGGTTTGAGGTTCTGATGTTTTAGAGGTTAGAGATTTTGATCGTCGATGAGACATTAGTGGTTTGAAGTGCCGAAACTATGGCGGTGTTTAGGTTTGAGGTTCCTATGTTTTATAGGTTAGAGCTTTCGATCGTTGACGGGACAATGGTTTCTTGTTCGGTGATTAAAAAGGGTTTTTCAGAGTCACTATCTGCTGAAAACGGAAATTCACCACAGCAACAGGGTAAATATTTTAGAAGCTTGAGCAAGAGAGATAACATTTAGTTAGCCGCCAAAAGCCAGCTTTTTTGGTGGCTAATTGACAAAATCGTGGAGGATCGTAAACCACCAAAAAGGCCAAAACAGGGAAACAGTTGGGAACTGTCACATCCAACCTCGTCAGCAAGATAGAACATTTCATAGCATGATTAAACACCGAAAAGACCTAGAGCCATGTGACTGTGTGAGAAATGTGTGAAAAGGGTCATTATTTAAATAGCACAAACTGATTCGACTGCCAACCTCTAGTTTTCCTCCACCTGTCCCAATGATCATCACATAAACCATTGAATGCTCTGGCTGAGGTAGGGTACAATTATCTGGGAAAAGATGTCTCAGGGATCAAGCTGTTGTCATCATTTGGGTGACCTCAGCTTCCATAAATAAACGGAAAATCCTCATAATCAGTGCCTTGGGACTCCATCGAATTTCATTTTCAAAATTAGCATTGTTCTCACCAGAAAAACGAGCTCTGAAGGAGCAACTTGCTGAAGCACACTGTATACAAAGTCTACTCACTCACTCAACATTAAATAATTGAAGTAGTTGCTAATTATCACTACTG
Organism: Pseudotsuga menziesii; assembly: GCA_001517045.1. Taxonomy (NCBI): domain Eukaryota; kingdom Viridiplantae; phylum Streptophyta; class Pinopsida; order Pinales; family Pinaceae; genus Pseudotsuga; species Pseudotsuga menziesii. Next base: position 15,322 of record LPNX010895283.1, read on the forward strand.
ATGGTCCACTATTAGTTAACCCACTGATTTCTCCTTGATAATTAGGGTTGATGAATTTATGGTGCTGGTTTGTCATAATAGATCTAAATAGACCCTTTTTGATACTTCTCTTAGCACCTTTTATCTTTAACTTCCGCCCTTGAGCCATCCACAGTCACCAAAATCCAGTTCTGTTTGTCAAAAATTCCCCTTTAAACGGTGATCCGCTTTCAATGGTTAAGCGGCCAGTCTATCGAAACTTTTAATTGCCGAAAAGAGGAGATTTCGGCAGCTAACAGACTGCTCCAGTGCCGAATTAACCACCGAAATCCCTGTTTCACAAAATTTGTTATATTTCACTCAAAAATGCCTTTCCAGGCATGTTTGCTCAGCCTTCTTCTTCTGAGGGCTTCGTGTTTCGATTTTTTGCTGGGCCCTGGCTCGTTTCAGGAGGCTGGAGACTGATGGTTGCTTCAGCTAGGGTTGATAAAGCAAGGTGGCTGCTAGGGTTTTCTTTTGCTTCTTTCAAGTGCAGCCTTTGGAACCTCAGCATCCTGAGTAACCTGGTATTGTCGTTTAGGTAGAAGTATCACAAAGGGTCTATTTAGATCTATTATGACAAAACAATGCCATAAAGTCATCAACCCTAATTGTCAAGGATAAATTAGTGGGTTAATTGACAGTGGACTAGCAGTAGTGATCATCAGCAACTACTTCAGTTATTTAATGTTCATTCAGTGAACTAAATCTTCATTATAGTTAGACAAGTAGTTAGGTAGGGTTTCAAACCCTAATTTTCAAAAAACTGTTACTTTTGATTATTTTTGTAAAAAACAGATCCAAGTTTTAGGATTTGTCCATTTTGTAAAAGGATATAAAGCCTAAGATCGGTTTTATAATAAAGGTTCAACTTCAAGGATTTATAAGCCTATAATGCTTTCTTGCTTCTCATTTTTACTTATTCATGATATAAGCTCTTTTGTTGTGATCTGTTAAGCCATCATCTCCTTCTTTACTGTACTTATGCCTGAATGTGTATTTAGGTCATTTTTAGAGTGATTAAAAAGTTGATAGGTGTCATCCTATTGGTTTGTGAGTGCAATTTGACTTATAAGTACCATCCTCATCAGGATTTAGCCATTTATATGCATGTGTTTTGTATGTAAGTTTGCCATCCCGGTGAGTTCTCCATCCCTACACCTTATTGTCAAACTTCTGAGTAATTATAACTAAAATCCTTGTAAGTGAGTGAGTTTTATGCATGCCTTGAGAGTGGAAAGGTTATATAGGTCAACTGACTTGATCCATATCAGAAAACCCCAAAAACATTGTAAGTTACCAGGAATCCTCAAGCTATAACCTAGAGGAGTTTCCTGGAGTGATAACAACAGGCCTAAGAATTCTCCAAGAATGAAATGTATCTCTCACACACCTTAAAAATAATAGTAATTAAAAAAACTATGCATGCATATAACTAACAATAATCTTGCAACTCTTAGCAAGCAATTTTACTCATGAGTTCATTAGTTATTGTTATGTAAATTACTTATGTCATTTTGCTCCCTATGTCAGGTTTCTCTAGCTTGGGTAATGACGAAGTCTATCCACTGTGTACAGCCACACACAGAGGCAATGTTCTACATTTTCTTTTAATTCTTTCTCGTTTAGCAAGTTACTCTTGGTACTTTAATGTTTTACCATGAAATCAAATAGGTTTTTTGAAGAAGCCCCTTTTATGTGGAGGCTACTCTTACTCTTAAATGATAGAAGTTGATGACTGATTGAAGTAAAAATGAATAAATGGGAATTGTATGTTTATATAGTCAATGTGGAGATGTTCTATGTGATATTTTAAATAGTTTTTCTAATTAGATAAAAGAAAAACGTAATTGAGGGGTGTAGGGTTTGTATACTTTTGTAGTGGTCCCTTGTCCCATGAACATGGGATCTCATACAGAAAAATGGTGTCTCTCCTCGGTGAACTAAAAAAGTATTATTATTCTATTATAACTTAACATTGCTTCAAATTGGAAAATAATTTTTCCTTATCCAAAGCAATTAAACAATCTAACAACTTAAGATCTAGAGGCTTTTGGTAGGAGTCAAAGTATGCCCATTACAACCATGTGGTTATTTCATGTTTTATAGTGGAAGGTGATGATTCAACTCACATTTGTGATAGGAGTAAATAATGACTACCCTTAATACCATTTTTAGAATCCGTGCTTACCAATTTGATCATTGATTTATGGTAGGCTTTGTCATACTCAAGACAAATGGAAACAAGGAAATAAAATATTAGACTAACATTTGTTGAGCACACACTTATGGTGAGAGAGGGAGAATCATTATAACACAATATTTTACTTATTTAAATTCAATTACAACAATATAACAATGACATATAACATTTGAGTGGCCTAAAGGTTTGTAGATTTGTCCCATTCCTCATAGACTTTCTTAGCACTAGTTTGACAAAATTCGGTAAATAAATTTAATATCTCAAAGAATAATGTTTAAACATGCTTAGTTTGGGTGTTATTGGTGTTTTTTACCGATGCAAATGTAGATCTATGACACTAAGTCACTATTTCTCACCTTTTATAGTTCACACTTCAACCCAAAGTCTTTTTTTAAGGATATTTTCCCCATTGACCACATCACCGGTCAATTGAGTTGGCCTCTAGTTGAAGCCATGCATGTTTTTGCTATGGGGTTGTTAGGGAGGAATACGATGCTCTTGCGGATTCACTTATTTTTGTAAGGGGTTATTAGGAGGAATCTTGTAGACTCTTTATTTTTTTGGAGGGGAGGGAGGGGGGGGAGGGGTGTTGGGGGTTGTAACGGATGAATATGATCTTCTTTTGGACTCACTCTTTTTTTTATTCTCTCTTCTTTAGGAACTTATGCTAGGGACTATGATTTTTTACACTAAAGAAAATGCGTCCTTTCAAGAATCCCCTTTAATGTGGATGCTACTCTTACTCTTACTGATACAAGGTGATGACTCATTGAAGTGGAAATGGTGAAGTGGCCATTGTATGTATATATAGTCAATGTGAGATGTTAGATATGATATTTTAAATAGTTTTTTCTCATTTTATTTTATTTGGTTGAAAGTAATATAAATACTAAAGTTTTGATTACATAATAAAAAGAGAAATACTAAAGTTTTTCTAACCAAATGAGCATGAGCATAAATAATGGTGAATGTGCTTATATTTCGTTCCCATAATACAGGTGTTATCTCCCAAAATAATTTATTTTGATAGTATGAAGAATTTAAATCATGCAATAAAGGATATGAATATGACTAACACTTTGAAAGCCTCTGTTTTTTATTTTGATGAAAATTTCACAAGTTGTAGCTTTCGGTGGCTTAGGCGAGGACTATCATAGCTCATTAGCCAACGAAAAGCTATGTTTCTATGGCTAAATAGTTGAACGTAGGACAAAGGAAAACCTTCGAAAGCGGTCTGAGCAAGGAGAGTCAAAATAATACTTTCGGTGGCTTAGGCTAGACTACAGAAAATCATTAGCCACTGAAAGGGGGCGCTTTCGGCAGACTGGAAAGAGAGATAAAAAGGGGTTTAAACCAGTGAAAGTGAGTGGAAACTAGCACCGGGAAAGATACATTCGGTGGCTTAGGCGAGGATCAGAACATCTCAATAGCCACCGAGAGATGGAAGATAAATAACGGGTGGAGAATTTTTTTGGTAGTTTAGGCATATTGCTAAATATTTTGATTGCCATCAGAACATTTTTTAACAGCGGTTAGAGGTTTAGTTCTCTACGATGCCGACATTTCAAAGGTTTAGTCCTCTATGTCACTACCACTACAAAGAGTCTAGTGGTTTGAAGTTTTGAAGCACTAGTGGCTTGAGGATCCAATCGCCGATCATTAGTGGTTTGAGGTTTCGATTGCTGACGCATTAGTGGTTAGTCTTCTCGATCACCGATTCTTAAACCGTTGCGACGTTAGTGGTTTGGATCGTTGACACTACGGTGGTGTTCAGGTTTGAGGTTCCGATGTTTTAGAGGTTAGAGCTTTTGATCACCGACGGGACATTAGTGGTTTGAAGCACTGACACTATGGCGGTGTTTAGGTTTGAGGTTTCGATGTTTTAGTGGTTAGAGCTTCTGATCGCTGATGGGACATTGGTTGCTTGTTCGACAGTTAAAAAGGGTTTTTCAGAGTCGCTATCTGCTGAAAATGGAAATTCACCACGGCGACGGGGTAAAGATTCTAGTGGCTTAAGCAAGAGAGATAACGTTTAGTTAGCCGCCAAAAGCCATCTTTTTTAGCAGATAATTGAAAAAATCACGAAGGATCCTAAACCACCGAAAAGGACAAAACAGGGAAACAGTTGGGAAATGTCACATCCAACCCCGTCAGCAAGAGAGAAGATCATTTCAGAGCGTGATTACCCACCAAAAAAACCTGGAGCCATGTGATTGCGTGAGAAATGAGCGAAAAGGGTCATTATTTAAATAGAAAAAACTGATCCAACCACCAACCTCCAGTTTTCCTCCACCTGTCCCGAAGATCATCACATAAAAAAACCAAATGCTTTGGATGAGGTAGGGTACGGTTAACTGGGAAAAGATGTCTCAGGGATCGAGATGTTGTCATCATTTGGGTGACCTCAGCTTCCATAAATAAATGGAAAATCCTCATAATCAGTGCCTTGGGACTCCATCGAATTTCATTTTCAAAATTAGCATTTTTCTTACCAGAAAAACGAGCTTTGAAGGAGCAGCTTGCTGAAGCACACTGCATACAAAATCTAAAGGCCTTTTTGCAGGTACCTAGGAGATTACACTCATCAGGATGAAGAAAAGTGGACCGGCTCTTAGACAGGAGCTAGGTGATGTCAGTTATTTAGAGGCCCATCCAGAGGTTTGCAGATTATTCCAGGAGGTAGGCTGCTACAAATGTTGTGAAAAAATACAGGGTTTTCATCAGCAGGTGGATGAAGATTTTTCCCTATCATTTGATGGATCAAAAGCAGTCATAGGAAGGGAGGAATTTCTCGTAAATGAAGCACTAATCTCAGAGGTGACTGAACTCCCTTGCACTGGAGAGAAGTGGTTCAAGACCACCATACCAAAAGATGTGGAGTTCAGGTCATATCTCAAGCTTGAACATATGGGAATGATATGGAAGAAGAGTGTGACATCATCATGGCTAGAAGAGAGCTCAAAGCAACTACTAAAGGCCATTGTGGTCTATTTGACCTATGAAGGAAGATACAATAGAGCAATGATTTATCATTTCAAGCTCATGAACCACTTCACATGTAAGA
>LPNX010895290.1:0-26570 GCA_001517045.1 Pseudotsuga menziesii
TTGTAGGAAAGATCGCTTACAATCACCTACAAGAAAACAAGGATGAGACTTGTTTCGAAGAACAAGTGACGATAGTTCAAGATTCACTCGAATAATCCAAATTGAAGAATGATGTCTAGGATGCAGTATCGAGACCTGAAGGGAAGTTCATAGTTCCATCATGCAGTAGATGGAAACATTGTGGGATATAAGGAAGGATTCGTAGCACGAGGCTTCTCATGAAAATAAGGCATAGACTACGAAGAGACATTTGCAGCCACCAGAAGTTAAGACACATGACAGGAAGACTCATGTGTGCAAATTAAAGAAGGCCTTGTACAAGCTCAAAAGACACCCATGGGATAACACATACATGAGGAGCTTGAAGATCACCTAGAGTGATGAAGATCTTAACCTTTGATACAGGTTGAAGATGAAAGCCTATAGAGGATGACAAGCTCACAGATGGGTGCAAGAAGAACTTTTGAGAAGGTTCAAGATAGATGATATTGGTATCTAGTGACCCTAGATGGATACATCAAATATTAGTAGTAGAGGAAGCTACTTGTCACTCTAGTACATAATGTTTCAGTGCATATAGTACGAAAGACAGGGGGAGAATGATGCTTCGCTTCAGAGGGAGTGACTGCAGAAGATCCTAAGGTTTGACATGCTACCACAGGATGGACAAATTACTGATGACTTTAGGATTTACTGAGAGTAAAGTGGATTCCAACCTTTGCTTCAAGGTTGAAGGCAAAAGACCAATGATTCTCCTGTTATATGTTGATGACATGTTCCTGACAGAAAAGAGGAACTCATTAAAGTTGCAAGAAGGAGACTTGCTTCCGATTTCAAGATGAAGGACTTGGATATGATGCACTAGTTTCTAGGCATGGAGGTGTGGCAGAATGTGGATGGAATCTCCATGGGAAAAGGGATGATGAACCGCAAGGCCATGACCACACCTATGGAATTGAACCTGAAGCTATTGAGTGTTGCTTCATTAGAGACATTTGATGCCACGATGTATCATAAGATGGTTTGTTCCTTGATGTAACTGACGAATATGAGACCGGATATTTGCTTTGCTGTGAAAACATTGAGACATGTTAACCTGATGGTTGCAAAGCATGCAGTGAGGTACCTGAAGGGTACAGTAGAGTATGCACTCAAGTATGATATAGATCGTAAAATTAACCTAGAGGGTTATGTGGATCCATATTGGGCAGGCAATGCCATTGATAGGAAGAGCACTTCTTGGTGTAGGAGGAAGCAGTCCTCCATGGCACTGAGTACAACCGAGGAAAAAGATGTTGCCACTTGCTATTTGGGAGGTAGTATGTTTCCTTTGAAAAATACTATTTGATTTGGTTGATTTGAATTGCATTTTTTGTATGATGCAGAGAGGAGTAGTGATCCAGATCCAGATCTCTCAAAAGAGGGAGTTGTAGCATAGTCAGTGAGACAAGTTGTCTGAGCATAAATCCTGGAAAATATCATAGGTTGCTCAGACTTAATCGTTCCTATAGGTTGTCCTCAGATGTAATCGGTCATGGTGAAGCTTGCAGGTTATCCTTGGACGTAATCAACCTTGATCTGATTCTATGCTAGAAATGGCCAGAGTGAAGTTTGATTACTTTAGGGAGAAACTTGGTGTTCTCCAGATCAAGGTTCCCTCCAAGGGGAAGTGATGAGTCCATGAGCCATTCTGACATGTTGAGAGGATTAGTTGCTTCCATGGTCAAATGTAAGGGCTGAGCCATTCTATCATGGTGAGAGGATTGGTTCCTTCCATGGCAAAATGTGAGTGTTGAGCCATTCTGAGGTGACTGTGGGATGTGTTCCCACATGATCATATATAAGCGCTGAATGTCATTCTCTAGGAGAATGGAGGTACTTGGTCAGTTACTATTACGGAGAGAAATTCCTATGGCTTGGGGTACCACAACAAACAGCTTGACTCCAGAAATCAACCCTTTCCAATATGCAATACAAATAAAATGTCTAACACTAAAGGATCAGACCTCGTACCTTATTCTAGATGGTTGAAGTAGATCCTCGTTGAGATTTCCACTCTTCAGCTTGAATTGATCTCTTACTTCCTCAACAACAAGTAAACAATACAAGCATTCTATATATCATGGTGTTAGATCTATTCTAGCATATATAATCAATAATGTAAAAGAATTTGACATGATGCCATGGATAAAATATTCATTCAAACACACATTATTGGACAGGAAAATATATTTCTATTAATATAAATCAGAGATTATAAGATACAACCTCTGACGGCACGTTTGTGAACCGGAGAAACTGAATCCCCCACTTGGGCCTCCACTACTTCAATCCTCCATCTCTCGATAGCAAGCTCACAAGAAAAAGGCAAGCTTGGGAAGAACACAAAAGTGCTCCAAGGGACAAAGGGATGCAGACTCAAGCATAAGTTTCGGCAACAATGGACTATAGTTTCGTTGCTCTCAATTCTCTCTTATGCCTTCAATGTACCAATGGGTTCCTTATATAGCTTTTCAAAGGGGTAATGAAAGGTCGAATCTGAGCGATCTCAAGGCATAGGGAAGGCCAGGAGTCAAATGAGTCGGATGCATGTCAAGGAAAACTCCAAAAGGATTTGGATTATGCACACATCCCGATGTATGCAGTTTTAGTGGTCAAACCCGCGTATGTACGTGCTTATATGTTTAAAATCCGCGTATAGCATTTTTCATGTGTTTTTAGGGATGATCAAGGAAACATCAAAGGACAAAAAGTGGTCCATAGGGTCTAAGGAGTCTACAGCGGGACATGGGAAGGCCATACAAAGTGTGATTCACCTAGAGTGTTGAAATCTGCTATAACAGATGCCCCCTAATGTGTGAGGTCAGAGGGGTCATACGATGGCCGAAATAAATTATAAGTCCATCCTAGAAGTGGAGTGATGAAGGATCCCAAATGGAAGACCAGCCACCCAATCAACATAGTGCAATAATACAACTCTGCATATAACTACAAATACATATAGCAGTCCCAGATACATAAGAGTACAATGGCCATGAATAGGCATGATACATGATATCACATATGTGGTCATCGCCACGTACAATATACATAGATCGGAATCTCCATGATGAATATATACAAAGACCATGATATCCAAAATGGCTGAAGATATATAATAGATCAAGATCTCCATAGTGGCTGGAAATGTCTGACATACACTGGAATCAAGTCACGAGAGCTGAAATCTCATGAACACTGGCACGATCAAAGAGGTATCATATAAGAGATGCCACCAATCTGGAAAGTCTTCTACACAATACGCTATGAGTACATGTCCTACTATGCGAATTTAGGTGTCGAGGTCGAACATAGTAGTCCATATACTGATTACCTGTCATTAATGTATACTGTTAACAGACGCGAGATCACCCACCGATAATGAAAATGGGAATCAAGGTACTAGAGTGAAAACTAACAAGTGTGAATAAATGTGTTGAGGTCGAACACTTGAAAGGATCCATCAATCAGGGGACATTGATGTATTCCCAAGAAACTGTTGATGGTGAGAGAACCTGCCATTGATGACTGCAAGTCTCAAGGCACTCAAAAAATGACTCTAGACTCCAATCCCAGAATAAATGATCTAAAGTCGATGGGATGAAATCTGCTGGAAGGAGGGAATTAAGGCATCCCCCATCATCCAACACGAGGTACTCAGCAAAGTTGTATAATGTGGAAGGACTCAATCATAAAGTGCACGAACTAGTAACTGTACCGGGAATGGTCGACATGCAAAGTCAAGATAACTGAGGAATGGCCAACTCAGGTTTCAGCTTCCTTCAAACAAGAGCATAACGGTGTATGGTGACTGAATGAAGGAAGCATAGACTTGATATACAAACTGGGGCATCTCTGTGACACAGGAGGCATCAACAGAGGCTCCATAGGGACTGGAAGCTTAACCAGTCGGTGGAGATAAACTCAGATAAACGAGTATAGATCCTAAAGTAAAACTATAACCCAACCAATGGATGTGATATACAGTGCTCTGTTCGAAGGTGACATGACTCGACAGCTACCAAAGATAACATATTTCCTTGTCCGGCTTTTTATTTTTTTTATTTTTTTGGACTTTTTCAGTTATTTGAAAATATTGAAAAAAAAATAAACTAGCTTTATAGTTACAAACTAGGAGGAGACGAGTGTCATAAGGGAAAACAAAATAGTTCCAAGCAGTGGAACATACCTATGCTCAATGCAAGGATACATGTGTAGGATATCGACACTCGGGGGAAAATCCCCTCCCGGTACAAAGGGAATCAAGTTGCGAAGGATATAAAAAATGGCTTTGCATGGCTAGACATGAGACAAGCTCGGGCTATATGGCTGAAACGCAATGTCAGGGGAGCTGGCATAAACCTCAATAAGGCAGGAAAAGCTCATGATAATGCATTCACAACTTGACATGAGGGATTCCTGAGGGAAATAGGCCAGCATAAGATCAAGAGGAGTATGAGGCTCTTGCGAAATGTCATCGCAGTACTATACAACGGACTCCCACACCCTAAAGGAGAAACCATCGGCATGGGCACCAAATGCAAATAAGGTGCTAACTAGGGTACCTGTGTAAGGTGAAGCTCTACCACTCGTATCATGTCACTTCTACAATAGCAAGAAGGTTCCGTGACATAATAGAGTGGGTTCGTACCTAAGGTCATGGTGATATGGTCACAAGGTCATGCAAAATGAAAACGGTGGTGAAACCTAACCTATATGCCAGTTTAGTCATGATACCTGAGATCAGCATGAACGGGTCAATCCAATGGCTAAAACGACACTGAAAAAGGTCTTCTACAACACCAATTATGTCAAAAACGGTCCAAAATGGTTAGAAAATGTCGAAACTATAGGAAAGGGGGTAAAAATTTTCAAATATTTGAAATTTTTTCTATAAATAGTAAAAAATATAAATCATTTGAAACTTTTACCCATTTGAGCTCTGACTTTCAACTGCAAATTCCAGGAGATCCAGCCGGCGGAATTCACAACCGTTTCTTCTAGGTATTTACTCATGCTCTCCTCTTGCATTTTGACATAATTTTTATAGATTTTCATGGTCAAATGAATTTTTTAGGCCATCCTAAAATGAGCGCTGTGGACCACATAGAAATCGAGGCTTTTTCCGCGTATAGGGCTGGATATATGCGGAAAAGGACCTCAAACCCACGTACATATGCAATTGTTTTCAAAACAGTCGCGTATGAGGCCGTGCATATGATTTTCAACTAAACTAATGGGCAAATTTTCAATTTCTTTTGCAGGATGGTGCTAGAGTGGAGAGAGCGTGAGCATGGTGAAGTATAGGAAGCAGTAAGGGCCGACTTAATGGCTCAACAAGCTCTTCGTGCATGTGGACTCTACAAGTTTTGGTGTCTTGGTGGTTTGAGGGCCAAACCAAGACTGCTACAGATGCTGGTAGACTATTGGGATCCAGACTTGGAGTCCTTTCATATTGATGGGATGTCCCTCACTATAGAGGTGGAGGACATATACTTTATCATAGGTCTTTCTAGACGAAGGGAGGTGGTGAACCTTCATTCCCGAGGTGGGCCAGGGGGTGGCCTGACTATCGACGAGTACATTGCAGTGTACTGTTATCCAGAAACCGAGAAGGTGGGGAGTCAAGTCCCTACCAATGCTATATAGAGGCTAGGCCTAAAGGCCATACTATTGAAACTGGGCAGGATATCCGGCTTAGCATCACTCCACCAGGCCTCGCGGCCTCTGATGTTCTATGCAGTGGAGTGCATGAGACCCATAATCTATGACTGGAGTGCTACGCTACTGAGCAACATGAAACACCAGCTCAGTGAGTGTAAGGCAGGCAGGATACAGAACTTCGGGTTCAGCAGTATCTTGAGCACATTTTTCTTCGAGCGTGTTCCAGGATTGAGCCCTAGAGTGGATGTTCCTCTCCACGGGGTTCGAGATCTAGCCCAAGGGCATTGGGTAGATTCGATGCACAGACTGGGGGGTGGTAGGGTGGCCAACCCATATCCAGCTGACTTCTTTCCATGGTGGCGACGACAGATAGTTTCCATTGATGAATACCCCTATGCAGGGATAGATTTTCGAGGGGATCCGGACATGCCATTGCCACCAGGATCAGCATATGGAAATATAGGTAATGAATCTCGACCCTCACTCTTTTTTAAATTTTTTGAGTCATTTAATTTTTTTTATTTTCTTGATTTTATGGAAGCAAAAATACATGTTTTTTTGCGACAACACATAGTGACATCTACCATTTGTGTGCAGATGTGGGACCACGGCGGCCAGAGGGCTTCCCTCATCATAGACGGAGGGGAAGAGGAGATGACATCATGGGTGTGGATGCGGAGCGAACGCTCTAGAGCATTCATACCAACTTTGTGAGACTGACTCATAGAGTTCCCATGGCGCAAGTCAAGGACTTGTCTGAGGCCATGCAGCGGCAGGTGGTGGGTGTACCACGCACATGGATGCGTTTATTTTGACGACTAGCTAGAGCCGTAGTGACGTTCCATGATCACAACCCTCCTCCTCCTCCACAGGATTAGACACCTGGGAGTGTATACATTTTGTATGACCGTGTACTATATGATGGTGGCTTAAAAAGCCCCAATTTTGTATCATGACACTATGTATTATCACATTTTTGATGTATAAAAAGTTTTATGGTGATCGATTTATTTATTTACATGTGTAAAAACTGTGTTTGTGATTAATTTATTATGAATGGAACAATTGCTAATCTAACACATAGTTAGCATATGAGTCAGCAACTTGATTATTATTTCTTGGAATGTGTATATATGTTATATTGTCAAATTGTCGTTCTAACAATCTCACACGTAAGAATCTTCTCAATAACGTCAGATCTCTAACATGGTACAAACCATTGAGCTATGACACTACTAAATCTGAATCAAGATGTATCTCAAGAGATAGAAATCCATGTAAAATGGCATCCCGTAGAAGCTCAATAACGGCGTTATATTCAGCAACATTGTTCGAAGATGGCCGTAGACATACACCTCCTGAAGACAGTACCTGACCCATAGGAGTATAAATCACCCAAGCAGCAGAGGCTGAATGTTGAGTGTGACGGCTTGCACCATCCATGAATCCTATGTAGGTGGAAGATTCCCTTGACATCTACCAAAATAAATGGAAACTAATCACAAAATCGATCACGATAAGAAAAAGACCTAACTATGCAAAGCTGTACAATAATATACAACAAGCAGCCTTGGCTAAAGATTATGCATAGTATTTTTTGAGATAGAGCCCATTTCTAGGCTCCGCCAAAGCTGTTCCTTTGTAATCCAATAACTCATAGGCACCCTTCTCTAACACACGCTTGACCACGTAAGGAACACGCCACATAGGATTAAATTTCCCCACCCCCAAGGGTTCTTTCGGTTGATCCCACAAAAGGACCAAGTATCCTTCACTAAACACTCTTGGATGGATTGACTTATTGTAATGGACCTTAACACGATGGTTATTAACCTCTAGAGCCACCAAGGCATCCCGACACTGCTCATCGAGTTGCTCGAGGTGAACCAAATGCTCCTCCAAAGGTGAAGTGTCTGGTAAGAGTTCCATAGCTAGCTTCAACGAAGGAATTTCACATTCAACCGGAAATATCGACTCCACTCCATGCACAAGCTGATATGGAGAAAAACTAGTGGCAGTCTTAACCGCGGTTCGATATGCCCACAAAGCAGGATACAACATAATGTGCCAATTATTCTTGCTTTGTGCGATGGTTCATTGGAGAATGGATTTGAGTGATTTATTCACTGCCTCTACTTGTCCATTCACTTGGGGGTAGTAAGAAGAGGAGTGCTCTTGCTTATACCCTAACTTTGATGCCAACTCTTCCATCATACGATTCTGAAACTGCGAGCCATGGTCAGTGACAAGCTCTTTCAGAATCCCAAACCGAGTAATAATTTGGTTGAATACAAAGTGAGCAGCTGTCTCACCGTCGGATTTTACTGTAGGCATAGCCTCAGCCCATTTCATGAAATAATCAACAGCCACTATAATGTGATGGCACCCCCCAGCTGAATCTGGGTTGCAATCCATAAAATCGAGCCCCCACTTAGTGAAGGGACTGGTGGTGATAATGGGATGTAACAGGGCAGGTTTCGAGCGCATATTACGTGTGAACACCTGGCTAGGGTGGCACCTCTTGACTGCATAAACACAATCCTTAAAGATCGATGACCAGAAATAACCCGCTCTCAAAATATTTTGAGCTGTAGAAAGCCCAGATAAATGACCAACACACGCCCCTCCGTGGCAATCATTCAGCATAGCCTCAGCCTTGTCATGATTTAAACAATGTCATAAAATGCAATCTACCCCACGGTGGTACAAAGTATTGTCCACTATAAGGTAGTTCTTAGAGACGTGATGTAATCGTCGTCATTCATCTCGCGAGAGGTGAGTAGGGGTCTTCGGTGTTTGTAAATATATTATGATATCCCCATACCATGGGTATAATGTAGAGATTAAGAAGATGTGTTCATCAACAAACGTATCTTCACAAACCAACTCCTCGGTCTCACTCGAAAAATCCGATATGAGTTCTGCAAAGACTAAAGACTTCTTCGATTTTTCCGAAACAAACTCGAGATCAAATTCTTGCAGAATGAAAATCCATTTATTATACTTTCCCCCAATCATCCTTCGGGTGAGGACGAATTGAAATGGATTGACATGGGCCACAACCAAGGTCTGGCGAAGGAGAATATAATGTCTCAAATGCTCAATTGCATGTACGGTAGCTAAAGCAAGCTTCTCGACATGAGAATAACGAATCTCTGTGTCAATAAGGTTTCGGCTTAGATAATATATGACATGCTCTTGGAGCTCCTCATCCTCTTGAACCAAGACCATACCAATCGTCTCTAAGGACATGGCCACATATAATAAGAAATCACGGCTATAGTCTGGGGGACTAATCACCGGGGCTTATGCTAGGGCTCGCTTGAGTGCATCGAAGGACTCCTGGGCTCGCTCATCCCAATAAAAGGGAGTATCCTTCTTCAAGAGACGCATAAAGCCTCTAGTCAAATTGGCAAAGTTGACCACAAATCTTCGTAAGAAGTTTTCCATGCCTTGCAAAACACTGAAGATGATGAATATTCTTCGGGGGAGACAACTAAAGTATTGCCTCAACCTTCAAAGGGTCGACTCTTATACCCTCTTTCGAAACGATGAATCCTAACAAACGACCTGACTTCACGCAAAATATGCACTTATGAGGATTTATTCTAACTTAATAGTGGCGGCACCTTTCGAATACCAATCTCAAGTGATAGGGATGACGCATTCTCATATGAGAATGAGCAGCGAGATCATCCAAAAATACCTTGATAATTCACTTGAGATCGTGGAAAATCAAGGTTATTGCCCGCTGAAATGTAGATCCGGCATTTTTAAGGCCGAAAGGCATTTTTCGATATGCGAACGTTCCCCAAGGACAAATAAATGCAGTCTTGTGTTTGTCCTCATGTTTGATCTATATCTGATTATACCTGGAAAAGTCATCCATAAAGGAGAACACTTCGCTCCCCGCACACTCATCCAAAATCTGATCTATAAATGGTGTGGGGAAGTTATCCTTAGGACAGGCACGATTCAAATCGAAGAAATCAGTGCATATGCGGATCGCTCCCTGCTTCTTATCCACTGGAACGTGGTTTGAAACCCACTCCGTCAAGGGAACGGGATAGATGAAACTGGCTTTCAACAGTTTCTCTATCTCTGCCTTAATGGCGGGTGCTTTCCTAGGATTCACCGTCCATAAACGTTTTTGAATAGGATTAGCATTGGGGTAAGTCTTAATTTTGTGCTAGACAATACGAGGGTCAATACCTAGCATCTCATCATAGGACCAAGCAAAAATATCACATAATTCCTTGAATAGCTCGGTATATTCCAGAATCTCAGCTTGGGAACATTCTACCCCAATATAGACATTCTCTATTGTGCCAGGATTGCGAGAGATGTTGATAGGAATCGTTGAAGATATGTTTGCCATGTTTCCATCAGCCATCAGACTAGGAGATCTTAATGGAACCACATGACTACCAACTCTCTGACTAATAACCACCCTAAAATCCTCACGCTCCAAACGGTCAAGCTCTGGGAGAAATTACGATCTATGATGAAGTTCCTCCCATGGTGGCTCAACTCCTGACATATCCTCAATAATCGCTTCATCCGAAGGGAAAACCGTATCAAGATAGTCATGGGCATGAGAAGACTATACTGCCCATGCCGATAGCACATACGGGTCCTCCTCTTCCGTCCGTGAAGAGGAAGGACTAGGCTCTGCAACACTCTTGAGATTAGCTTGATAAGCTATCATGGCTGCAGGAAACATCATGCTCATCTCGACAGGCTCACTCGAAGTACTCGGTGTAGGAAGAATCCAAGGGTCTTCCATATGATTCATGCAAAAAGACACCGATATCATAGAAGTCGAAGCCTCATCGAAACTAGATCCTATCATGAGGATTGGTGCAGGATAACTAAAGCTTCCCGTGAGGGATGGATACATACCTACACCCACACTCCCAGTTGCCGGCTGAGAGTGCTCAACGATCGGGATCGAAGCTCCTGAAGATGCGGTAACAAACGGATTCTTGAATGTCATCTGATCAATCGTTACAATCTTCCTAATATGTGGAAAGCATACAACATGGAACAAGGAAGAAGCAACAAATTGCATACTGTACATCTAGTTCCTACCCAACAGGAGATTATAGTCAAGGGGCGCATCAACCACCTCAACCTCTATCGCAACGGTCTTCCCCCCCAAAAGGAATTTAAGGGAAGGAAGGATGTCGTGCGGCCTAAAAGATCTCCCATCGAAAGCAGTTAACATAGTCACTGATTTAGACAACTCAGGAGAACTGAGACCCTTCCAACAGGCCAAAGACATCACAGAAGCAGCAGCGCCCTCGTCAATCACAGTACGTTTGACGGTCATACCAAGACATTCTATGTGCACCAAAAGAGACACATAGTAGGGAAAGCGAGGTTGATGTCCTGCGGTTTCAAATTTGATCATATAGGAAGATTCATCATAATTCACACCAAGGGCAGAAAGCAATGCCTTCCTTTGCGAAGGACAACTCTGAAGCACTTCCAATGCCGACATCGCACAAGGAGTATGGCCCAAATCCTTGACAACTGAATAATTCTGGGTGGCTCGGGCATTTGGATTATGCCCTAAATGCTTAAGAACTCCCTTAGGAATGCGAGGTGCAGCCTCAGGTTTATCTGTAGGTTTCTCAATGCGCAAAGGGGATCCTTGTGGATTAGGCTCTTTTACTGGGCTGGGTTGTGATGAACTATAATCTTTCGCACGAGTCACAACTTTCACAGCACGGACCATGTTAATGCACCCACGACCACTACCCTCTGGTGGATCATCATCACTAGACTAGTCATGGGACTTCGAGTTCGTATTTTTGTTATGCAGTAAAGGATTAGTTAGCATAGTTGGGCCTTGTGCTAAGAATCTCGAAGCTTCTTCAATACGAGGGCACAAGTAAGTGAGGTGATCGTCCTTACATAGATTGCAAGGGAACTTAACCTTACATTTCGCTTGCTTGTCCCCCCCAGCATTTCTAGCATTCTTATCATTATTGTTAGCATTCTCATTCTTATTCCCACCCTTTCAATTATTATTTTTACACTTTTTTCTATTCCGTCCGGGTTGCTGGTTACCCTTCTGGTCCGACAATTGCACAGAAAGTACATTCACCGTTTGGGTAGGTTGAGATGAAGCCGTAGCTTGTCCCGAAGCAGATTGGTTGAGCGACAATTGACTAGCTTGTTTTGCAACCGAATCTGCAGGTTTCACACTTGCACAACCCACAATGCCATCGGCATGTGGTCCAGGTTTGACTTTGGGATCGAAACTAGAACGAGGAGCGTTGGGAATAATCTCATACAACAAACCAGAATGAGCATAGATCAAGTCCAGTTCCTGTGCCCTAAAGATTGCTTGTTCCTCATTCTACACTCCGGATGTGGAAACATCCTTCGCTACATATGGCAATAATGACTTGAGGAACCACTCGAGAAGGAATTCCAGTGGTATAAAATATTTAATTAATCTCTTCCATCTATGCCACTCTTGAATATGATCAGAAATATGTGTGGCTTTATCTTGCCGAAATGTCGACAAGAGTTCAGTACCGACGTCATAGCGCACTGGTAGCTGGAAGTGACTAAGAAAAGTCATCGCAAGGTCGTGAACAAAGCGAAAGATCCCTTAGGAAACTCTATATACCATTTCGCAGCAGGCCCTGTGAGGGTGCGTTGAAATAGTCGCAAACGGACTGAGTCCTGATGTAACGAATTCGAAGAGCACCAAAGGTGAAACATAGTAATGTGTTCGCTCGGATCCTCTCCTAGTTTGCCTTCGAACTTAGGTATGTCCGAAGGAAGCTTGGTAGGGACAGCTAGCCAAGCTGGGTCATGAGCCACAGGATCATTCGTAAGTCTCGATAAGTTAGGAATATTAAGTGTCGCAAGGAAAGGGAGCCTAGGATGATGAGGTCGATGGACCGCTCCCTGGTTCATATAGGGTTGATTACCACCATGGCCTTGGCCATAGTGTCCTCCTCCTGTCTGACCCGTATAGGGTGGCATGGAAGTACCATAGTATGGTGGACCTTGGCTAGTAGGAGATACAAAGCTGTAAATAGGAGAGTAAGCAGGTTGTTGATACCCGCCTCCATAAGGTGAAGAAACCTGTCCATACTGCGTCCCATGATAAGGTCCATAGGTCATCGCATGCGATGCCCCATGAGGCACTTCGTAGATAGGAAGATACGCTCTGAAAGTAGGGATATAAGCCCCGAAAGTAGCAATATGACCTCTATAAGCATGAACATAGCCTTCGGACGCAATGGGTGGTATGTGAACTTGAGACACAATCGGCCTAGTAACCGCAGTAGGGTAGCCATATACCGGCTCGAAGGACCATGTGAATAAGGTGGAGGATGTACATTTGAAGAACTAGGGACCGAGGACAAAGGAACCTGAGTAATAATATATGTATTATTGCCTATCGTCACTAGTCTCGGATCTGGTATCCTAATCGGATCGCTAACCCTAGACATAGGAGGGAGATACGATGGAGCTTCCACCACTGGGACGGAAGGTGCAATGTGACTAGTACTCCCAAACCTCTCCACATGGTAAGGAATGAGAGTTCCCCCAGGCATAGTGTTAGGCTCAAAATCAGATTCGACATGAAATGTCAAATCATGTGAAGGGAAACCAAACGTAGCATAACTACCATAGCTAGTGCTGGCAGGTTCAAAATGAGTCTCGGCATCTTTCGGCATTCCATACCGGTAACGTGTCAATGGGGAATCAGACCTGGAGTGAGTAGGCCTATCATGCAAGGGTCCTATCTCAGAAATCATAGGACCTAACTCAGCTAAGTCGGGTGAAGGATCATAAGTAGGAGTAAATTCTCCATCATCTACACGAATGGGAGGAGGTGGTTCAGGAATATCCTCTAAACGGTCTCCCATGGTGTGTGAATCAATGTGTGACATAGTCCTCCTAGACTTTCTAGGTCTCTCTCCCAAAGGAGGAGGAGAATTAGAAGGCGAAAGTCCTACTAAACGACGAGAACGGCGAGGAACCGCACTCGAATCCACAATGACTCAAAAAAAAAATTCTCTATTTATGTAAACCCTAGGCCAACTATCATGCACAGAGAAATCACTAATAAAATCTAAATCCAAATGCAAGCAAACAAGGGCTGTATAAGTGAGCTCCCGAATGAAGCAGGTATGTCTCGCCTAGGAGAGGCTTGAGACTCCCATATGCAACAAGCGGAGGTACGTAACCAATTATTGTGGCCCTCAGCTTCAACGCGTAAAGAGACTGTGCTGTCCGACCCCAACCTGGCCGGGAAACCTATAGAATAACCCCTACAAAGTACCCCCTTTGATATCCTAGGTAAGGCCACTAAGGTCACCTCAATATAATCAATGCTCAGGAGGACAGTCGCAGGCGGGATTGACCGTATGGGAAAGGTAGCAAAGCCTGAAACTCTCTAAAGAGCCCCCATATACGAATACAATCCTAGAAATATCTCCGGTGCTACTCAGTTATGACTAGGGGTCATCCCAATCAATAACCGCTCACACTACCTCATGCTTAAGTCCCTTTTGAGAGGAGGATCCTAAGAACATTGGTTATACCAAGGATTTCACACACTCACCTGGACAGACACCTAGATGTTGTTGTTTAGTGATCTTGGAGAATTAACTTACAATGAACTATTCCAAGATCCTAAAACCTAAGCTTGTTGGTGCACCCTAGAAAAGAAAAGAGTGTAATTCATTTTATTTAGCATTGATTTTAGTTGGCTTTATTACTAAAAAAAAAGATATGATCATGCAACTGATGGTGTTATGACGCAATAGGAAGTAAAATGCACATTTAACAATCAATGCAAATGCATTGTGTCCATGAAAATATGGTATGCTACTACGTGAAATGCACAATTCTTCTTCAAATGATGAATGCAAATTTCCTATATGAAGTCCTAACTAGTACTCCAAAGCAAATCTATCTAGTGCAAGTACAATGCAAAGTGTAAAATACAATGCATGATGATAAGCAAATGTTTTTGGATTTTTTGAAAATAAAAGAGATGTAAAATGCAAAAGAATGATTCTACAACCCATAGACTTTGCAAGCACACCCAAATAGCACTCAAGAAAAGCACTAAGGTAAAATAAATCTAATGCACTAATCTCAAACAAAAAATCGAAAATGCCATGACAAGAACTTTCTTAAAAAAAAAAATTATCCTAAAAAAAATGTTTTTGGTCAGAAACAGAGGTCAAAACAGACTCAGGCAATGCCAAAGGAGACTCAGCAAATATTAGAATTCACCCAACAACCAATTATCTTCCCCAAAAAGGCAAAATCAAGGGCATATGTGACTGTTTGTAGTAAACCCATGTGTACACGTGGAAATCACAGAGGAAACCACGTGTATACGCGACTATAAATCAAAAACCCATGTACAGGACAGGAAGAAAGGTGCATAAAATCAAGGCAAACAGATAGGCTGAGACAAAATTCACACTTATCAGACTCTACCAGGCATACATGCCCCCAAACTCGACACAGAAACAAGAGGGAAAGAGCAATTCAAATTCATTGAATGCCGAGAAAACAACCCCCAAAGGACAACTACTAGGAACTCTCCAGCGGAGTCACCAATTCTATTACAGAGATAAATTCCTATGGCTTGGGGTAACACAACAGATAGCTTGACTCTAGAAATCAATCCTTTCCAATATGCAATAGAAATAAAATGTCTAACAATAAAGGATCAGACCTCGTACCTTATTCCGGACGGTTGAAGTAGATCCCCGTTGAGCTTTCCAATCTTCAGCTTGAATTGATATGTTACTTTCTCAACAACAAGTAAACAATACAAGCATTCTATATATCATGGTGTTAGATATATTCTAGAATATATAATCAATAATGTAAAATCATTTGACATGATCCCATGGATAAAATATTCATTCAAACACACATTATTGGACAGGAAAAGATATTTCTATTAATATAAATCAGAGATTACAAGATACAACCTCTGACGGCACGTCTGCGAACCAGAGAAACTGAATCCCCCACTTGGGCCTCCACTACTTCAATCCTCCATCTCTCGATAGCAATCTCACAAGTAAAAGGCAAGCTTGGGAAGAACACAAAAGTGATCCAAGGGACAAATGGATGCAGACTCAAGCATAAGTTTCGGCAACAATGGACTATAGTTTCGTTGCTCTCAATTCTCTCTTATGCCTTCAATGTACCAAGGGGTTCCTTATATAGCTTTTCAAAGGGGTAATGAAAGGTTGAATCTGAGCGATCTCAAGGCATAGGGAAGGCCAGGAGTCAAATGAGTCGGATCCATGTCAAGGAAAACTCCAAAAGGATTTGGATTATGCACACATCCCGATGTACGCGGTTTTAGTGGTGAAGCCTGCATATGTACGCACTTATATGTTTAAAATTCGCGTATAGCATTTTTCATGTGTTTTTAGGGATGATCAAGGAAACATCAAAGGACAAAAAGTGGTCCATAGGGTCTAAGGAGTTTGTAGCAAGACAGGGGAAGGCCATACAAAGTGTGATTCACCTAGAGTGGTGAAATACGCTATAACAGTTATCGGGAATACTCAGTCTGGGATTGAGAGGCATTCTAGCACGATGTGTTTACACATGGTCAGATGTAAGTGTAGAGCCATTCTGGCGCAATGTGTTTACACATGGTCAGATGTAAGTGCAGAGTCATTCTGGCACGATGTGTTTACACATGGTCAGATGTAAGTGCAGAGCCATTCTGGCACGATGTGTTTACACATGGTTAGAT
This sequence comes from Pseudotsuga menziesii, assembly GCA_001517045.1. Taxonomy (NCBI): domain Eukaryota; kingdom Viridiplantae; phylum Streptophyta; class Pinopsida; order Pinales; family Pinaceae; genus Pseudotsuga; species Pseudotsuga menziesii. The sequence goes on from LPNX010895290.1 coordinate 16,475, forward strand.
GTAAGTGTAGAGCCATTCTAGCATGATGTGTTTACACATGGTTATATGTAAGTGCAGACCCTTTCTAATAAGATGATGTTGGATGTGAGTGATGGGCCTTTTTGACATGGGTTTTGGATGTGTTCCTCCCATGGTCAGACGTGAGTGTTGGGCATGCCTTTCTGACATGGTTCTTGGATGTGTTCCTCCCATGGTCAGATGTAAGTGTTGGATGGGCCTTTCTGACATGGTTCATTCCATGGTCAGATATAAGTGTTGAAGATGATGAAAACCTACATGAAGGATAGGCCTACAACCAGCATGAGAAAGGGCTGGCTCTGTAGAAATTCCTGTCACAAGAAGAATGAAGAGATAGCACCATTTGATTGAGATATTGGAAGCAGCGATGATGATGATCCAGTGATGATCCAGCTTTGATGATGACCTAGATCAAGTGATGATCCAGACTTGATGATGATCCAGATCAAGTGATGATCCAAATCAAGTGATGATCTAGACTTGATGATGATCCAGATCAAGTGATGATCTAGACTTGATGATAATCCAGATCAAGTAATGATCCATACTTGATGATGATCCAGTGATGCTTCAGATCAAGTGATGATCCAGACTCGATGATGATCCAGATCCAATGATGATCCAGAATTGATGAAGGTGACTTGATGATGAAGATGAGTTGACAATGAATATGAGTTGACAATGAAGATGATTTGAAGATGAAGATGAATTGATGATGATCCATATGATACAAAGAAGAAGACTTGTGCTGATAAATTGTGTCAAGAGAATACCTTCCTAGTTAAGAGGGAGTGTTGATATATTTGTAACTTCGAAATGTATTCACTTGTATATCTTATGTATTGTACCCCAATGTTTATACTAGGATGTATCTGTAATCTAATTGAGTCATTTCATTCCCTGATGTTCTAATCGGGAGATTCAATAATGTAAACAAGTCATGTAAAGTCATTGAGGTTAACCCTCCATTGTAAGTCGGGGAAATAGTCCCCACAATTATGTCAAGGTTAACCCTCCTTGTTGATCAAAGGGAAAAGTCCCCACAATTGTGGGGCACTAGGGTTATTAGAGTCTCCTAGAGAAGTCGGCCCTAGTAAGTAATTGTTAAGTGGGGCCGACATGTTGAAGTGGACATTAAGTGAATGAAAGAATATAAATAGAGAGTGAGCCTCTCTATTTATCACACACACACTCATTCATTGGGGAGTATGAGTGAGAGAGAGAGAGAGAACAAGATTTTGCAGATCATCTTTATGTTTTTAGGTTTTACTGCTGCCATTGGTGCTCATTCTATCTCTGAGGAAGTTGTGGGGTTTTCTGCTTTATGGTTTCCTCGAGGAAAATTCTGTGTCTCTTGTCTCTTGTGTTTATTGTTGTGCATGTTATTCTCTCAGTTAAAGATCCTAAGATAATGCTTGCTTGAATGATAAAAATCTAACATATCTTGGTTGTAGGGTATTGAACATGTTGATGCATGTAGGGTTTTTGTTGCTATTGCAAGTTAATCCTTGGGTTTGACAAATCAAAAGCCAACAAAATGGTTCCATTGTTGGGACATGACAAGGATTGTGAAGGGAGAATGAAGAAATGTGGTGGAATCCCACTAAATTTGAGATCGAAGAATGTACAGAAATAAAGGAGGATGAATTTGCACAAAATTATACTATAGGACTCTATATTTCACCCTAGTGATAGAAATATAGGTAGCTTTATTCAAATTTGGATGAAATTTTATTCTGTGAGATTTTGGTGTTGTTATATGAATGGAAAAAGAGGTAGTTCACGATACATATAATTTGGAGAGAACCTTGTCCAATAGTATGGAATGAGGAGAAGATATAAGAACTAAAAGGCCTAGATGATATATGGTTTAGAGATTGATTTCTGGTTCTTACACTTGAAAGAAGGGTATATCCTAGAATTTGCTATAGGATGCAATGAATCACATAGTAGTGTATAAGAAATATTTGAATAAGGAAAAAGAAAGATATTCTTGGAGTGGATTCCATTGTGGGTAAATATGTTGTTTATTGAGAAGGGGATAGTGACAATGAACCCTGATAGCATCTCAGTGTAAACCCCACACTATGGGGGTGCAGTATGAAGAAGTGGGAGAATAGTTAGGCACAAAATTGAATATAGAAGAGTAGGGACTCCAGAGGGAAAAAATACATGCAAGAAGGGATGATATAAATCAGTAAGTCGAAATAAATAAGAGAGAAAAGAAACTGATGTGGAAAGATAGTGTGGATCGTAGAGGAAATAATAACACCATAGATGTGAGTGCACGGTAAGAGTGTGTAGAAGGGTATTGTATGCCAGAAGGGTCTGTAAAGTATGGGAATGTTGGCCTCTATCACCTTCTTGTCTCGACCCATGGTTCAGCAACACCAAAAATACCAACAATAAACCAGAAGACATCGGCCCAATAGAGCAAGCTCAATCAGAAACACCTGCGAGGCAGGTGCACTATCACCTGAGATATATAATGGGTAAATTCTAGAACCACATTTTCTCAGTTGGTGAGGGAAGTATGGTCCCTTGGTGCACATCCAAGGTGCTCGACAAAGGAAATATGGATGATGGAGTCTATTCCTACGTGACTGGACACAACTGTATGTTAGCGCACGCGACACAACACTATCCTTAACATCCTCAACTGGTGCAATTGATTCGTTATAGTGACAAAAATTTTGCGACTCATGATTTAATTTAGGAATTTAACCATGAACTTATACACGACATTCTCGCAATGCTTTTAATATTCATCCATTCATTGATTAACAAGATAATGCATACATTCAACTGTAACTAATTAATATATAGTAAGAAAATACTTCAACATTCCAAATAAACATTCATCATCAATCAAACATTCACCACATGAATTAATGCAGAAACCCATCTGAAAAAAATCACCAAGGTGCTCTTCATCTTGCATGAGAAATTGTGTATAGAACCTTGCAGTCTGCGATATGAAGAGTGTTCTTATGACATGTCTTTCTGACTCAATCTTATGCTCTCATGCTCTCTGGTTTATTCTTCTATCTACTCCTACTGATCCACACACAGCCTGGATTGATTCTTCTACTTACTATCTATGCACTTAGGTGTAGATTCCTTATACCACTAGCAGTCTGCACACATAGCTGCAGATTCCTTCTATTACCAGCGGTGTGCGCACATAGCTGGAAGATCTGCGACTCAACAGCCTTATTATTCTTCCTTAAAAAAATAGAAAAACCAAACTATGGACAACCAATGTCTAATATCTACTAGCAAACAATAACTAAATAAAATAATCAACCAAACGTTCAGAACCACAAAAAACCATAACCAACCCTTATACAAAACGGGTTCTTCCTATTTATATCTTCTACAGGACCACGCAGGGTTGACTACATACTGCTCTTCAATTATAGGTCATGATCAGCCATAAAAAATAGTTATAGGTTGTCAAGGATTGACACAAGGCACTCTCAACCTGACTTACAAATATTCCTTCATACGTGCATTGTCCACAAGATTATGCCATCTTCGGTAGCCACGAGATTTACCTGTTTATTTCTAATCATTAGCCACTTGCATGACTGCAAGCTTGCCTTTCCTCTTTCTCACGTATGCTCTATTATTTCGCGTCGGCTCCTTTTCTTCCTTTGCGACCCACTTTCCTCTTCGTCGCACGCACTTTCCTTCCTAGCTTGCACACTAGCTTCTTCCCTATCTACTTTTCCTAGCCGAACAGGCCCCCAACACTCACATGTGGCTTGTCCTGAGTCACTAAGAAAAAATGGAATTCTTCTCAAAATTTCTTGTCCCAAAAGTTAACTTCTCTCAAGTTCTTATGTTTTTGGCATAGTCTCAGGCTACGTGGGAGGACTGACCTTGTCCTGAAATTTCTTCACCATCTGTTGCACCTTAGAAACTTCCTCTGTTACTTCTTCTACTTGTGTGGCCAACTGCTCCACCTGGTTGGAACTAATATGTTTTGATGGGCCTGCCTCTACTAATTTCACAATGGTTTCAAGTTTCTGTCGTAGTGTCTAAATAAGGCCTGTGAGCCTCGCTGCTTCCGACTAGTGAGCTTCAAATTCTGCTTTCCTAGTCCTCTCTTGATCACAAAGAGTTTGTATATCATGCCGCAGTTGCTTGATCTCAGCCATTTTGGTGACTTTCTATTGAAACAAAAGTTTCCTCATCTCTTCCTTTTCCGTAACGATTTTCTCCTCAACTTTGCACATATTCTCCATTATACTTTCTGTGGTTGCATCTTCCAAAAGCACTTCCCATATCATGGAAATGACTTCTACTTGCTTAGCATAGACTGTTTCACCCTCATTGATTTTTCTAGTAGCCTTAGACACTGCTCTTCTTCACTTCTCGAGCACCTCAGAAGGTGTGCTCAGTACCTGTCTCGCTTGAAGCTCCTCAACCTTCTTATTCAGTTCAACTATGATCTGTGCGAGCTGAGCAACCTTAGATTTTGAATTCTCATCTTCTTGTCTCGCCTTAGGGGGTAACTCTGCAATTGCGCTAGGGGGTAACTCTGCAATTGCTCTCTTGATAGTCTCGGCTAATGCGACACATATTTGCTCGTGCGCCACAAGTTCTTGTTCCTTTTCTGCAAGGAGGGTGTTACACCCTTCAAGTTCTTGCTCTTTTTTCATAAGGAGGGCCTTGCGTGTCTTTGCCTTCCTTTGCTGTTTTGTTGCTTGATAAGAAACAACATTTTCCCTCAGCCATATTTCAGATGTGGCTACCTATTGAAATTCATAGAATTCACTCAAGTCCAGCTTGGAGAAGTCAATATGTAGACTGCTATTATCATCAAATGCACTTGTCTCTGTTACTGTCTCTGTTGCATCAGACAACTCTCTATCACTCAGAATCTCTATAACCATTGATGTTGGGTCACTCTGTGATAGACTTTAGCTCTGTAAAAACTCGGCTCTAGTTCTCTCTCTCTCACTATGTGTAAAAGGATGCTTGAAGGTGAAGCCTTATACTTATACCCAATAGCACGTCCTATAGTGGTCATGCAATGGAAGGTTGATGTCTAATAAATCACATGAGATTCTTGGTCGATGTGCTCCTTCATTAACTCGGTAGCTCGATTTCTTTGTTGTACGTGTTAGCATAGTTATGACAGTTATGCTGAGGGCAGCTTTGACAGGACCCAAAACCACGCCGTCATTCTCCTTATATATTGTCAAATTTATAAGTCTTAGCTGTCATAACCGACTCTTCCATTGCCGAATGTTTTCATTTTAATGTCATCCAGACTGTCATTTCCACTTTTTGTAGTACTTGCCACCTTTTACTGCGCTTTTTTCTTTTTCTCATGCACTTTTCTCTTTTTCCTGTGCTTTGTGTTGGTTCTATCGCAGATGTGTGACAAAAAAGGTTACGCCTCTTGGCCTCTCATATTTATTTTTGTGACTCTAACCAGGGATGTTATGACCATCATAGTATGGTTTCAAGAGACTACCATTCACCATACCCATGACATACGTTCCATGTAGTTTCTGCAGTTTTACTACACCCACATCAGTGGTGTGCGCGATCATATATGGTCCTAGCCAATGTGTCTTCAACTTTCCTGGGTGTTTAAAGAATTTTTTATCATATAACAACACAATTCCTCCTAATTTGAATGGATTAACTCTAATATGGTGATCATGCCATGCTTTTTGTCGCTGCTTCTCAACTGTCTGATGAAATCCTGCGACGAAGCGTTCTTCTTCCATCTGAACGAGCTGTGACAACATTTTTTCGACAGCATCTCTATTAGTCATATCCATTAGCGTAGTAATCCTTAGACTCATTACAATGTGCTCCATTGGTAGCACAACTTCCTGTCCATATACTAGTCTAAATGGAGTGTACCCTGTGAGTCGTTTGCAATTTGAGTGATACGCCCATAGTACAACTGAGACTTTTTGATCCCAATCATCTCGGCGCACATTACATACCTTGGTTAATGTGTTCTCCAAGATATTGTTGAAGGATTCAACCATTCCATTTTTCTGAGGATGATAGGGTGTCATCTTCTTATGCTAGATCTGAAACTCTACAGTCAGCTCATCAATCACTTTGTTAACAAAATGCGTAACTTGGTCACTTAGTAAAATTTTTAGACAACCAAATATGGTGACTACATTTTCAAATAAAAACTTTGCCATAGTCACAACGGCACAATCTTTAACAGGTGCGGATTCAGCCTATCTGGTCAAATAGTCCATCATAGTGATAATGTACCGCTTGCAAGTTCTCTTTTCTAGTGGGCTGATTGGTCCAACAAAATCAACTTCCCACTTATTGAATGCTTGAAGTGTTATCTGTGGCGCAAGTGGCATCTCGTCACAACGTGACGACTTTCCAGTTCTTTGGAAAATATCGTAGCATCTACAGAAGATTTTATATCCATGTGTATTGTTGGCCACCATAGTCCTACCTGCAATATCTTACACATAGTTTCTTTCCCTCCATAGTGTGCTCGTACAAAACCTCCATGTGCTTCGCTCATTACCCAGGTTCGTTCATAATACAAAACACATCGGCATAATATTTCATCGGCTCCCAACTTATACAAATTTCCCACAATTAATGTATAGTCGATAGCTTTGACAACCAATTGTTTCTTTCGATTAGTTGACATTACTTCAGGTGCATAGCCTGTACTCAAAAAGTGGATGATGGCGTTAAACTCAGGATTATGATTGTCCATCATGTGAATCACAAATAGTTGCATGTCAGGAAGATTATCTTCCAGGCTTGTTGGTTCTTCACCACTTTTTATCCTTGATAAGTGGTTTGGCCCGACATTCAGTCGACTAAGTTTTACTATGACCTCAAAATAAAATTCCTAAAATAGGAGAATCCATCTACAGATCTCCCCCCCCAACAATGGCTTGTTGACTAAGTAATTTAGTGCTGAATGATCAGTGTACATATGAAAATTTCCACCCAACAAATAGTATCGAAACTTCTGAAGAACATAGACCATAGCGAGGCCTTCTCTTTCTGTCTCTGTGTAGTTTTTTTTTGCTATTGATAGTTTCCCGCTAGAAAAAGAAATAGGGTGGTTAAGTGCACCCTCTCTTGGTTGTTTCAAGACTATGCCGAGCGCGACAGAGGATGCGTTGACATGCACATGGAACTCCTTTTTCTAGTCCAGAAATATAAGTATTGGCACAATGGCCATTGCTGTCTTCAATTTACCCAATCTTTCCTTGCAATATGTTGTCCATTGAAACTTTACATATTTTTTTAACAGTTTTTCCATATGTGTAGCAATCGCTGCATATCCTCTAATGAAATTATTGTAGTAGCCTATATGTCCTAGCACTGATCTGAGCTATGTAACTGATGTAGGTGGTGGTAAATCGAGAATAATCACAATCTTTGCTGGGTCGACTAAAATACCGTCGCGACATGCAACGTGACCCAACAACACACCAAACAGTGCACATAATATACATTTTTTGAATTAAGCACAATATGATACTAGTGACAGCAGTCAAGCATCATGTACAGAATATCAATATGGTCTCTTACTAGACCAAATACAGTACAATCATCAAAGTAGACCTCAAGAAATTTATGTATAAAATCTTTAAAAGAAGAAACTACTTTTCTAGAAAAAATAGCAGGTGCATTCTTGAGTCCAGAGGGCATTACCATATACTGGTAGCATCCCCATTCTGTGGCGAATGTCATTTTGTGGAAATCCTCTTGTGCAATTCTGACTTGATGATAGCCCAAGAATCCATCGGTAAATGAATACATATCTTTCCCACCGACGCTTTCAAGTACTTCATCTGTAAATGGTGTTGGGAATGGATCATGCAAGCATGCATCGTTCATCTTTCTCAAGTCGACACAGATCCTGACTTTTCCTATACTCTTCTTGTCCTAGATCACTATAGGGCTGATACACTCTGATTCCTCAACAGGTTAAACAATTCCTGCTTCAAGCATACGATCCAATTCTGCTTCTACCCTTTCTTTATACTTGGGCTTCATCCTATACGATCGCTGCTTACTTGGTTTAGAATCTGGTTGCAAGGGTATTTTCATCTCTCCTATATCTCCTACTATCCCCTTCATCTCAGAAAAGTTGGTAGGGAATAGGTCCTAATATTCATGTAGTAAATCCATGATATTTGCAACTGTCTCTTCATCCCAATAATCTCCTATATTGGCAAACTTTGGGTTCTCTGGCGATGCAATGTTTACTTTCTTTATCTTTAAGGGATTGACGAACTAGTCACTTGAAATGCCACTTCCTTCCACTTCTCACATGCCCTCGAATTCCATAATTTTTATATTAGTTGGATCATCATTTGGGTGTCCGGTTAGATTGTAACAAGAAATCCATTTCTAGATGGTTGCACTCCACTAGTGACAGTTATCCTCTTCGACGGGAATCTCAACAAATATATTCTCCTTTATCATCTGAAGTGTAGCATCAACTATAGGGTGCTCATCGATGAATTCAAATTTATGCACAAATTGCTTAGAAATCCCTTCCGAATCTTGGATTCCTTATCGCAATTCCATGGATGCATACCAGGTTCTAGGTGTCATTTCCAATGTATGTACGAAATGATGGACCCATTCATGTCACAGATATTCTGCAAATACCGTGTGAAAATGGTTAAGATGTTGTTGCAGCTGCAACCATTCTCCCCAAATTTCTTAAATTTTGGGCCCCTCCTCATGATTTAGCGTTGTTTTAATCGTTGGATCCTTTGAATTTTTGGTCATGTTTAATTTTGGATGATTCTAAAGATTAAATCTCGCCCTGGTTTTCAAATTTGAATGTGATGAAAATTGTTGCGGGTCGCAGTTTTATTTGCTTGTCGATCAGATCAAGTTTCTTTGTTTTGGGTCGCCGTTTCAGAGGTGAAGCCAGTTTTTATCCGTGTTGAAATTCGAGGGCTTTCCAAAACACTTAAATCATTTTTATACATCGGGCGTCAAAAATATGTTTGATCAGACGCCATTACCTTTTCGCTTCCACCGTTGTGTCTCTCAAAGCAGCTCAACGCTCGAAGTCCAAAACGCTCCGCCAACCGATGCGCCAGTCTTTTAGTCACTCGCCCGTAACTTTTATTCTTCTGGCATTGCGGCTGGGAAAGCCATTTAGCGTCCGATGTAAAATGTCTTCCGACCTCCTATTGAGATTCTTCCCTTCCTCAGGTCTCATGTCCCTAACCTTTCATTTCCGTCGTTGCGGCTCCCAAATCAATTTGCCACCCAAAGTGAAAAGCACTCCGCTGCCGATGCAGGCTACTTGTTCGTTTTCTTTTCCTTTCCCGCCATTGCAGCTGTGTGAACTGTTATAACTAGATCTTGTTCTTAGTTTATCTGTTCCTTTTGTCCTCTTTTTTCAACCATTGGTTTAAAATGATTTTATATTTTATGTTGATTTTAAGAATTTTTGACAATCAATAATTTCGGTTGGAATTGATACTTTTAATGGTTGAATCATTTCATTATTTTAGTTTTAAGGTTTGTCTTTTGGGCTTATTAGTTAATATGTACATCTTTAAGCTTTCAAAAACTTATAATAAAAGTTCATTCCAAGTTTTGATTTATAATCTAACTCTCATTTTTGAGTCCTTTGTCAAATATTTTCATGAGGAGATTCCTGTAGCAGCTCTGTTTTTCCTGTTTTTGTCATTGTCGTTGGAAGAATATTACGAGGAGATGGAAATGAATTCAGGAAAAACAAAAGAGGTTTTTGTCCACAACAGAACCATTCACAAAAACCTCTCTCAGTTTTGCAACATCTATTATCGTTTGAGAGATTCGAATTCATCTTTGTGGGCTATTTTCAGGGTTTGAATTATTTAATAATTTCCTGTTTTAGTCACAACTTTACAGAACATATTCCGATCAATTGAAAAGGAATTTTGAAAAAAAAAGAGAGGTTTCTGTTTATAACATACTCATTTAAAAAAACCTCTCTCATTTTTTACACAGGTGTTTCGGATCGAGAGATATGAAGGCGTCTTTGAGACCACAATTTCCAGAAATTCGCCAAATTTCCCCAAATCCGATTTGCTATTTT
>LPNX010895290.1:29896-79896 GCA_001517045.1 Pseudotsuga menziesii
TGAACCATTTGGCTTCCGAAGTCATTATCATTCCGGCTTCTGATTTAAAGTTTTCCCACCAGCGGATTGGTCTACCCTTCTGACGTCAGTATTTTGAGCCACCGAAGAGTATCGTGTTGACTGTCGTTGGCCAGGTTTGTCAATCCTGTAGGTGGATGAAGTAGTATAAGTGGTGCACCTGGCCATTTCTTTGGGGTGGTCCTTTTCAGTTGGTATAACTTGCTGCTTTGTTTTATAACAAAGGCCCAATAAATGATACACTTCGTTGAATCGTAGGTGGACTCAAAAGACGTTTTCATACTACCGCGGCGTGAAGGCATAACGGGCCATTGGTAGAGGTAGAACCAAAAAAAAGCAGGATCACAAGAAGGACAAACGAAGGAAAAGACAAAATGAATGGTGACAAAGGAGCAGTTCTGAAAGGCCCGGTAGTTACTCAGCCAATCATGAGTATGCACTGAGAAGATAGAAGAATATGAAGCGTTAGGGAACTGAAAGGTCATAGTTTTGAGAGGTGGCCCAAGGAGTCTGCTCTGGTGGTTTAAATATTGGAGAGTAGAACTTAGAAGGGGCTTTTTTCCTGGCAAACTTGTAAACCTTTTGCTTGTAAGAGGAACTATTTCATTTTGCAAACTAGAAAGTGAAAATTTTACCTGTTGGAGAAAGTACTATGTGGAATGGATCAATGCGTTTAAATGAGCAATGTTGAATGTGAACTATTTCGTTTTCAGCTGTGTCTCATTAGCTATAAGAGTGTTCTAATTTCTTGAACCTATGTTCTTGTCTGAAGATTCTTCGGTATTTTTATGGTGTTCTTCCACTGTGAGTAATGGGATGTTTTAATTGTTGATGAGCTATCTTGTCATGTATGCTTTTACTTCTGTTTATATGTTTGGTTATAAGAACAGCTATCTGTGATTTTCCATAACACTTGAACAGTATTGCATTACTCATGAATTAATCCTGCTCTCTAGAGATAGTTTAGTTATTTTTTTACTATTTGTATGCTTTAGATGCTTGTGAGTTCAAAGACAAGAGGTAAGAACCTACACATCACATTGTGACTGCTCTTTGCATCTTTATCACCCTGCATTGTTAATTAGGCACGTGCATATCATAATTTAAGTCAAAATACAAAAACTCGATGGACCGGGCCGTAACCGGTAAAACCCTTTGTTTTGTTACTTGACCTACGGTAGCCAGACCGCAAACCGGACGGATTCCATACACCAAATAGTCACAGGCTAGTTGGGACTGTTGACTGGGGAGAATCCCTTACTGTTGTTTCCTACCAATTTTTGGGCATCAACAATTCTGGCGCTAGAAGGAGGGCCACTAGTGCATGGCTGGCCGAGGAAACCCATTTTCCCGAGATTATTCCACCGGTAACAGTTTTGAAAGCAGTGGGCTTCATAATCCAATTCCGGAAGAAAGAGAACATCTATATTCTATTGGGAATGAAGTTGTTAATGATCTAAGAAGACACACCAGGGCATATGTAAAGAATATTGGAGGATTGCCAATCATCCCTGAATTGCCCAGAAGAGAATACAAAAATAAAGATCGTCCTGTAGTAGAAGACTCAGTGCTGGTTGGAGACTGGGAAGAACTTGTAGAAACGGCCTTAGAGGAAGTTGTGCTACCTTTGAATCAAGAAGGCCCAGATACCCCTCACAGTTCTCCTTCTCATACTCCAGTTGGCTCACCTCCTGACTCTCCACCGAGACTCATGGCAGGAGTAAATGCTAATCCACCACCTAACCCACCAAATCCACCACCTGCTTGGAGAGCCAGATCACCGTTAAACCTGACACCTCCATTACACGACCTACCTCAAGCCTTTGACAAGATGTTGCCCAAGTTTGACCCAAATGAGAAAATACTAGTAGATGATCACCTACAAAGTTTTTACTTGGCAATTGAAGGATTAAGGGCCGGAGAGTATGAAGATGTAGTCTACAGACTGTTCCCGCATACCCTTAAAGGAGCTGCAGCATCATGGTATTTTGGGTTGCCTGCTAACTCTATCCCTGATTGGGATACCTTCGAAAGAATTTTCAGAAGTAAGTATGCAACTCAGAAAACTCATGCAGCCCTCATGAAAGGGCTATGCGCCTTGAAGAAAGAAAGAAAGGAAATGGTGCATAGTTTCACGCAAAGGTTTGCATCCTATCTCAAGAATTTTTCTTAAACGGATAAACCTTCAGACAAAGTTCTAATTGAATATTATACTTCAGCTTTAGGCCTTAATTTGGCCATGTTTGCCAAAGGTAGGGCCAAGCCTACTTTGACGGAAACCTATGAAGAGGCAGAAGTAGTGGAAGCTGAAAGAGAAAGTATTGAAGATTATCCAGAACAGTCAGGAGAGAAAGGTACAGGAAGGAAATCCTTATTGTTTACAAAGTCTAAGGAAGAGAAATCGCCAGATTATGAAAATATGGCAAAAAGGATGCAGAAGCTTTCCAACAAAATCATAGATTTGGAGAAAGAGAAGGAAACACAAAAGTTTTATAAGCCATATTATAAGAAAAGAGAGGATCACAATCAGTCTCAACCTCCTCCTCACAATACTGCATCTATGAATTTAACAGAGGTAGGCATGGACAATTTTTGCACTTTCCACCAACAGCCACACTCTGAAAAGAATTGTCCTCGATGGATAAATTCAATGACGTTGGTCATGAATCAGCTGTTGGATTCTAGATTAACAGAAGATGGAGATGAAGAGAGAAAAGAGAATACTGCATCAACAAAGGAACCAGAAGAGGAAACCATGCTTTTCTGGGATTCTGTTTTGTTATTTGATGATGAAGAAGAAAAGAATCAGGGCTACAAGGATGTCATGGAAACCAACGTGGCAACAAGGAGCCAAGGGCCAATTAAAGAAAATAGTCTCCTTCTACCAAAGATCAAAAGGATGCAAAGAAATGTAAAGAAATTTCAAAATAAATCCTTAGCTGATAAGATTCCAGAATTCACTATTACCAGCTAAGATCTGAAGCAGAATAATACGTTTCCTAGGCCAAAGGAAGGAAAGATGAATGATGATAAACCTCATCCCATTGAGCAGCCGATGGATTATGACATCGTGGAGGATTTAAAGAAGGTAAAAGCGAATTTTCCACTATTCGAAATGTGTAAAGTGCTGCAGCAAAAAGAAAGACTATTGAAAGCACTTGAAGCATCAGATGAGAAGCTGCCCACTGACAATCAACCTCAGGAAGAGGAAGAAATTGGAGAAAACAGTGTTTGAGGTAAGTCTAAAAGCAAACATCCACCTTTCCTCCTCAGGTTTGAAACTTTTAATCATAATGTGCACAATTTTCTAGTAGAGTCAGGGGCGTCAGTTAATATCATGCCAATATCAGTCTATAAAAAGATAAATGGGAAGCCTAAGCCATCCACGTGGAGGGTTGTTCAGTTGGATAGGATAGATGTAAAGGTAATTGGTGAGATGGAAGATGTCCTAGTCCGTCTGGCATCCAATGATAAAGTGTGCCAAGTCATAAATATTGTGGTGGCTGATATACCAGACGCTTACGGTATTGTGCTAAGCAGAGATTGGTCGGCCAAACTAAATGGATATTTTTCCTCGGATTGGTCGCATCTGTGGTTTCCATACAAAGGAAGTCTGAACCAGATTAATATTTTAAGAGAGCCTCACATGAAATACAATGTTACTCAACTGGAGGAGAAAAATGAACCAGTGGATTCTGTATTGGGAAACTATTTTATTGAGTTGGAACCAGGAAATTACCAAGTAGAAGAATCCAGCAACACATCATACACTCAGCCTGATCTCCTTCGATTCTCACAGGCTGATGAGATTGACTGTAAAATAGTAGACTTAGTAGTAGGAATAGATTCACATTCAATAGTTAGTGATTTTTGGACTTTGTTTTTTGATGGCTCTAAGACGTTAGAGGGGTCAGGGGCTGGCTGTGTCCTGATCGACCCCCAAAAGAATAAACATTTTCTCTCATGTAGACTAGAGTTTGAATGTACTAACAATACAGCTGAGTATGAAGTGCTGGTGCAGGGTTTGAGGAAAGCGATTGAATTAAAGGTAAGTAATTTAAAAGCTTTTGGAGATTCTGAAATTATTGTGAAACAAATCCAGAATCAAATACATTGTGTTTCCCCTCACTTGAAAGCTTACCAAAATGAGGTATGGGACCTGCTTAAATGTTTTAATGCATTCATTATTATTTCAGTTCCAAGACTTAAAAATGCAGCAGCTGACTTGTTGGCCACATCAGCCGCTAGGCTCGTACCCACTAATAATTTATGCTCTGTCGAATTGATTTTCAGGCCCTCAGTACCGGATATGATCACCAACCTGCGAGTGTTTGACGATGATCAGCAGATAATAGAATTCTTAACAAATGATGAGGTGTTCAAAGGGGCGATTATAGATGATGAATGACATCAAGCTGAGATGAAATATGACAATTTCATCCCTAAAGGAGTCAGAACGTTGGAAAGAATGTTCGATTTAAATGAAAAGTTTAGAAGACCAGCCAACGTGAAGACCCACAACTCATCTCTACAGTTCGAGCTGTTAAATTTAGGGACTGAGATGAATCCCAAATTTGTGAATCTTGGCAAATGTTGTTCACCAGCGGAAAGGGATAATTTCGCCACTCTGTTTAGACAATATAAAGATGTTTTTTCCTAGACATACGAAGATCTGAAAACATAAGATGCCAACATCATTAAGCATGTTGTCCCCATCAAAGCCAGCATCAAGCCGTATCAGCAACCTTTAAGGAAAATGCATCCAAAATTGGAACCGCTGATTCAGAGTGAAGTGAAGAAATTATTGGATGCTAGAATCATTTTTAAGTTCAAACACTCTGAGTGGGTATCAAATATGGTACCAGCAAGAAAAAAATCTGGAGAGATCAGACTCTGCGTGGATTTCAGGAACTTAAACCGTGCTTCAGACAAAGATAACTATCCTGTTCCACCCATGGAGCAATTGCTACAAATGGTCTCGGGTTTTGAACTGTTTTCGTTATTAGACGGTTTCTCTGGCTACAATCAAGTATTATTAGCTGAAGAAGATAGATTGAAGACCACGTTCAGGACCAAATGGGGAACCTTTTCCTACAGGAGAATGCCCTTTGGGCTTATCAATGGTGGAGCAACATTTCAGAGGGCTATGGACATAGCTTTCCGCGGATTGATTGGCTGAAGTGTTGTAGTATACCTTGACAATATTACAATATTCTCGAAGAGAAGAGAAGAGCACGCATTTCACTTAAGGAAAATTTTTGAACGCTGTCGAAAATATGGCATCTCACTCAATCCTAAGAAGTGTATGTTCGCTGTCACGGAGGGCAAGTTGCTGGGTCACATAGTTTCGAAGAAAGGAATCTCTATAGATCCAAAAAGAATTAAGGCTATTGAACAAATCCCCTTTCCCGATAATAAAAAGGGGATACAATCATTTATGGGAACGATAAACTTCGTGGGAATATTTGTGCCTGATTTTGCTCAGATTGTCAAGCCGTTGTAGTAGATGGTAAAGCAAAATGCACTATTCAAGTGGATTTAAATTGAGAAGAGTGCATTCAGCAAAATCAAAACTGCTGTTGCACATGCACCCTCCCTGAAAAGCCCAGATTTCGACAAAGATTTTATATTGTATACCTTTACATCCGATGATTCACTAGTAGCTATGCTCACCCAAAAGGAAGATGGGGGGGATGAATTCCCAATATCCTTTATGAGTACTGGTCTACAGGGGGCCAAATTGAATTACCCAGCTGTTGATAAACAGGCTTACACTATATTCAAAGCAGTAAAACAATTCAGGCCTTATATTTTGAAAAATAGAACCAAGGTGATCGTCCCCTACCCAGCTGTAAGGTCTCTTCTTGTACAGAAGGAGTTAGGAGAAATAAGAGGCAACTGGGTAACAGCTCTTCAAGAGTATGACCTTGAATTCAAGCCAGCATCTATAGTTAAAGGACAAGGGTTGTGCAAACAGATGACTGAAAATGAAAAAAATGAAGAACACGCCTGGGAAGATGAAGCTGAATTACATGTAATGGAGGTATGTCCTTTGTTTACAACTCCTGAGTCTTGGTATAGAGACCTTGTGCATTACCTGGAGGCAGGGCTGTTTCTAGAACATTGGAATTCTAAGCAAAGAAGAGCGCTACGTCTTAAATCATCCTCCTATCAACTTGTTGAAGGAGTATTATTCAGAAAGAATTATGACGGGGTTCTTCTCAGATGCTTAGAAAAGGAATATGCAAAGAAAGTAATGTCAGAGTTGCATGACGGTCCCGCTGGGGGACATTATTCAGGAGATACTACAGCCCACAAAATCCTCAGGGCAGGTTACTATTGGCCTACGCTCTTCAAAGATGCACACGCACATGTCAGGAAGTGTGATATTTTCCAAAGGTGTAGTGGGAGACAACCTAAAGCAGTAGCACCCCTAAAGCCTGTGATGATCATGGAACCATTCGAGAAATGGGGGTTGGATATCATTGGAGAAATAAAACCAAATTCCTCCCTACAACATAATTACATTCTGACCGCGACCAATTATTTCACTCGCTGGGTCGAAGCAGTTCCGCTGCGCAAGATAAATCAAGACGAGGTCATCAGTTTCCTGCAGGATCACATCATGACCAGGTTTAGAGTTCCAGTTTCGTTAGTTTTTGATAATGCTACGTACTTTTCATCAATTAAATTAACTTCTTTTGCTCATGATAAAGGGATAAAATTGCATTATTCTGCTAATTAATATCCACAAGGAAATGGCCTCGCTGAATCCACTAACAAAAATATGATAAGGATTTTAAAGAAGACTGTGATAGAAAACCAGAGGAGCTGGCACTCAGCGCTACCAAACGCCCTTTGTCTTGATAGAATCACCCCCAAGTATGCGATAGGAGTGTCACCGTATACCCTTGTGTATGGTAAAGAAGCCATTCTTCCCCCCAACATCATGCTACCCTATTCCATAATAGCTCAAGAGTCCAGAGGGTCGGAGAATGAAGTTTTGCAGATGAGGATATGCAATCTTTTGAAAGCAGAAGAGGCTAGATCTAAAGCCAGGGAACGCTTTAAGCAACATCAAGAGTTATTAAAGAGATGGTTCGACAAGCATAAAGCTGGAACAAAATACTTTGAAGTAGGAGACTTAGTCCTCAAATGGGATCACCCCCATGATGAGAAAGGAAAGCACACTAAATTCCAGCAGTTGTGGGTAGGCCCTTTTCAGATTGTAGCAAAGCTTGGCCCTTATACTTATAAGTTGCAAGATTTATAGGGGTGGGAAGAGAACTTACCAGTGAATGGTTTGGTTCTCAAGCCTTATTTTTCATGAGTTTCGTTGAGTTATTCTGTCTTGTATATAAATAATCTGTTTGGCTATCTTTTGAGTCATGTTTTTTTTTTCCGTTTGCTTTAGTTTGATTTTTTCTTGATTCCAATAAAGGGAACGAACCAGCGGTTGCATGGAGAACATCAAAATGTTTGGGAATGATTAACATTTTGGGTCTCAGACTGTGTGTTGCTAAAAGAAATTCTTCCAGTTTAGCAGTTTTCTCGAATAAGCTCTGTGTGCATTGAAGTCCTGCTTAACCCCTGTGAAATAAACCAGATTCAAAGAGTCTGGAATACTATGTTGAGGCTCCATCCACGTCACACTCAAAATGTTCTAAGGAGCGACAGCAGAGGACCCATGGAAAGGAGTGAGGTGAATATTATATTAAATATAAATGGTCCCATGCCAAGAAACGAAGGCTAAAAGGCAAATAAGAGTAAAAAACTCCTATGAAAGCATCATACATCAAAGAAGATGCTGAATCATAAGTACTAAATTGCCAGAAGATCCTCTTCATCCGTGAGCTGAAACATGAAGTACACCGCTCACACAAAAGGACACTATGGGATAGAGGATCCTGAATTAAATTTCAGTAAGAAAGGAATGCAGGACGACTCATATGAAAAGGGACAAAATCCCAAAAGCACAAAAAGTGCTAAAGTGGCATGGGAATGAGGAACAAACGAATATTTCTGTTTACCATATGCTACAACCCTGTGGTGTCCAAGCTATCTGCTACCCAAAGACAAAAGTAATAATGAAACTCATCCTCTGGCCTCAATAGAGTTATCTGGACTTGAAAATCTTGGTTTCAACTCTCCCAAATTGGACTATCATCAATGATTAAAGGTACACACTTCGGTAATTTGAGAAATCCGGATAGCTGGAAGAATTCAGTAGATGCATTTATTGTTAAACAGTCTGTCACTCAAAGAACAATTGCCCAGATATCTAGGTTCACCAGGTAATCGCCAATTGTTGCGGCTACAACCATTCTCCCCAAATTTCTTAAATTTTGGGCCCCTCCTCATGATTTAGCATTGTTTTAATCGTTGGATCCTTTGAATTTTTGGTCATGTTTAATTTTGAATGATTCTAAAGATTAACTCTCACCCTGGCTTTCAAATTTGATTGTGATGAAAATTATTGCGGGTCGCAGTTTTATTTGCTTGTCGATCGGATCAAGTTTCTTTGTTTTGGGTCTCCGTTTCAGAGGTGAAGCCAGTTTTTATCCGTGTTGAAATTCGAGGGCTGTCCAAAACACTTAAATCATTTTTATACATCGGGCATTGAAAATATGTTTGATCGAAGGACATTACCTTTTCGCTTCCTCCATTGCGGCTCTCAAAGCAGCTCAGCGCTCGAAGTACAAAACGCTCCGCCAGCCGATGCGCCAGTCTTTTAGTCGCTCACCCGTAACTTTTCTTCTTCTGCCATTGCAGCTGGGAAAGCCATTTAGTGTCCGATGTAAAATGTCTTCCAACCTCCGATTGAGAGTCTTCCCTCCCTCAGGTCTTGCGTCCCTAACCTTTCGTTTCCACCGTTGCGGCTCCCAAATCAATTTGCCACCCGAAGTGAAAAGTGCTCTGCTGTCGATGCAGGCTACTTGTTCGTTTTCTTTTCCTTTCCCACTGTTGCGGCTGTGTGAACCAATTTGCTTCCGAAGTCATTATCATTCCAGCTTCTGATTTAAAGTTTTCCCACCGGCGGATTGGTCTACCCTTCCGACGTCAATATTTTGAGCCACTAAAGAGTTTCCTGTTGACCGTCGTTGGCCAGGTTTGTCAATCCTATAGGTGGATGAAGTAGTATAAGTGGTGCACCTGGCCATTTATTTGGGGTGGGCCTTTTCAGTTGGTATAACTTGCTGCTTTTTTTTATAACGAAGTCCCAATAAATGATACACTTCATTGAATCGCAGGTGGACTCAAAAGACGTTTTCAGACTACCGCGGCGCGAAGGCATAATGGGCCATTGGTAGAGGTAGAACCGAAAAAAAGCAGGAGAAAAAGAAGGACAAATGAAGGAAAAGACAAAATGAATGGTGACAAAGGAGCAGTTCTGAAAGGCTTGGCAGTTACTCAGCCAATCATGAGTATGTGCTGAGAAGATAGAAGAATATGAAGCGTTGGGGAACTGAAAGGTCATAGTTTTGAGAGGCAGCCCAAGCAGTCTGCTCTGGTGGTTTAAATATTGGAGAGTAGAACTTAGAATGGGCTTTTTCCCTGGAAAACTTGTAAACCTTTTGCTTGTAAGAGGAACTATTTAGTTTTGCAAACCAAAAAGTGAAAATTTTACCTGTTGGAGAAAGCACTATGTGGAATGGGTCAATGCATTTAAATGAGCAATGTTGAATGTGAACTATTTCGTTTTCAGCTGTGTCTCATTAGCTGTAAGAATGTTCTAATTTCTTGAACCTATGTTCTTGTCTGAATATTCTTCGGTATTTTTATGGTGTTCTTCCACTGTGAGTAATGGGATGTTTTAATTGTTGATGAGTTATCTTGTCATGTATACTTTTACTTCTGTTTATATGTTTGGTTATAAGAAAAACTATCTGTAATTTTCCATAACACCTGAACAGTATTCCATTACTCATGAATTAATCCATCTCTCTAGAGATAGTTTAGTTATTTTTTTACTGTTTGTATGATTTAGATGCTTGTGAGTTCAAAGATGAGAGGTAAGAACCTGCGCATCACATTGTGACTTCTCTTTGCATCTTTATCACCCTGCATTGTTAATTAGGCACGTGCATATCATAATTTAAGTCAAAATACAAAAACTCGGTGGGCTGGGCGATAACCGGTAAAACCCTTTGTTTTGTACTTGACCTATGATAGCCGGACCGCAAACCAGATGGATTCCCTACACCAAACAGTCACGGGCTAGTTGGGAACGTTGACTGGGGAGAATCCCTTACTGTTGTTGCCTGCGAATTTCCGGGCATCAACAGATGTTCAACTGGGTTCGCTAGTCCTGAATACTTGTGATTTATGAGGATGAACTATTCACCAAATATGACTCCATCAACTTTTTCAATTGTGGCCAATCCGTTATAGATTTCTTATGTGCACCCCACCATCTAGCGGGTGTAGGTTTTAGCATGTGTTCTAGTGTAGACAACTATTGTGACTTTGTTACAAGTCCTTCAAACTCAATTAAGAAGGTTGCAAGGTTAGGTAAACCCTCATAGGTGGGTAGCTCTCTTAACTCATTCTCCACCTATCGCACAGACCTTGTAACTCTTGCACACCTTCTCATAGAGAATTCATGTAGTCTGTTTTTCCAATTCTCCAAGGCCTCCCCTAAGTCAGATGTGTAGGAACTAGCACTCTTCTAGCTCAGGTTTCCATCTGCAGTCGGATTAATTTAGTTTTCTTGCATGGTAGTGACATTATAGATCTGGTCGAGATAGTTTCCCTATTCCTCATTATAGACATGATCAATGTATCTCTGACCCTCTAATGGATCAATAGGTGATTCTACCCTCATCTCGTCATCTTCAAATGAGAGAATCCTTTTCTTGAATTTTATAATGGTCTGATTATCTATGGCCCAATCTATCCCCGACAGGGAGGGATATGGGTTCATGTCATCAACAATGTTAATGACTTCAAATTCTAAAAATGTACGCAACCCTTCAATATCGATGGGGACTTCGCTCAACCAGCCAATGGGTAGTACCTTCGCATGATTTTATAGTCATAGCTTGACAGGGAACCAGTCCAATTGCGACTTTCCCATAGTTTCCCAAGTTTGTCACGTCAAAATATTGACATCTAATCCTAGATTCAATATTATGTGGTCCATGTCATAGTCGCCTATATGCGTAGTCATTCTTAACTTGTGACCAAATTTCAATTTCTTTCTTACTTGGTTAAATTTCTTTTTTAGGTCGTGGCTCTATGGGTATCCCTTTTATCATTACTTGTAGTTCTGCAAAAACATATTTATCTTATATTAGAGTTAAGCAAGTTAACAGAAAGGTTTTGAGCTTACTAACCTTTTGTGGGACCTTCTTCTGGAATATGCGTTGAAACTGTTTAGGCATCTCCTAGAATTCTTCGGATGTCAATGGTACTTCTGGATCCATAAATTCTGGTCGCACATCCAAGAATACTTCCTTATGTTTCTGGACGTCGAATGGCTCCTTTTTCTGCACCGCTGGCCGTACCTGTGGCTGCAGTTGTTATTGTGGTTTATCATGATCCGCTCTGGTCGCATCACCTCCTTGTGTTATGACATCAATATTCAGATCTCGTGGTTCTGCCGCAATCATCTGAACATTCATATTTGGATTTGGATTCTGGTTCTGTGCAGGGATAGGTCTTGCGATAGTCCTTGCTTGTCATTTTACGATCAACTGAGGACACTACTCCACATTATGGTCCTGCCTCTTACAATATGAACATGTCTTTGCAAGTTCCAAGAAATCTATAGCATAGTGACCTGGTTTTCCATAGTTATAGCATGTAATTTGACCCCTTCCTCTACCAAAACCTCCTCCTCCACCTCTTCCTCTAAAGTTTCCATCACCCCTTCCCTACAAGTGTGGTTGTTGTGGCAGGTACTGATTCTACTGGTAGTGCGGTTGGTAGTGATTTTGATTCTTGTATGGCTGCTGATGTGCATACTAAGTCTGATATGGGTGATTGGGTGGGAATTGCGTAGGATTATACGATGCTTACACCTATTCAACCTGAGCGTACCTCTCATTTTTCATTAAGTATGTATCGATGGTGTTTTCCTTCAGAAGCTGGTATGCTCTACAATCTTTCTCATCATGCCCTACTAACTTACAAAATTTACAGAAGAGGTTTCGAGAGTACTTACAATTTTTTTCAAATATAAAAATTCTTCGTTACGACACCCTCTAAACTGGCATATGTGGGACTAGGGTAGTCCATGGCCATTTAATGGGTTTGGTGAACTGGATGAGACATAATTCATGAAGGTCAGACAATTATTCTTAGTATGTCCATCCATACTACATTTTGTGCACCATAAATCTTCTCATGCCTCCTTACCCTTCTTGATGTCCTGAAGTTATATTGTCAGATTATCCAATTGTGACTGAATCTGTACCATCCTTGTGGCACCATCACCAATTGGCAAGGTCTCTAGATTCATTGATAACTCTAATGATTATGTCTGTGACTCAATATTTTGTTGAATTAATGACCCTTGGATGTGTGGAAATAATGCAACAATAAACCACTCTTTATGTTGCACATCTAACATTTAGAAATTTACCTTGGCCATGAAAGTTTTAAACCAATGGGAAAATTCCTGTACAGTCTCTCCCAGTGCTTTCTTTATCTCCTTGATCTCAGTAATGCACTGCGATTCAAATTTAGTTTTTCTGAACTCAGAGATCATTGCAAATTGGATCTCGTCTAGAGTCTTCCGTGGTGTTCTGGTTGGTGCGACACAAAACTTCATAAACCAATATAGCACACAACCCCTCAGAGTCGTGATCATATGTGCCTTCTGTATTCCTGCATTATGGACTAAACGAACCATCCAAATGGATTCACAGAGGAGCCAATGTTGCTCTGGATCTTCTGCTCCATTTTCATTGAATGTGGGTAACTGAATATCTACTCCAGCCATTGCGTTGGCATCGGTGTTTCCTGGTGAAGGATTGAAAGAAGGTGTATCCTATTTCTCTCTAGTCACAAGGCTAGCATTATCAGTATTATCAGTCCTTTTCAAATATGAGACTCTAGATATTACCTCTGGTGATATTCCCGGTGTGATGTAGTTGCGTCTGGACCTCGGTGTTTCCGCAGAATCTTCAGAGTCTTTTGGTCCTTCCGAAATCGGGCTATAGTCCTCCTCTTTGTCACAATATCCTTCACTTCTCTACAACTGAAGTTCATGTTCACTCTCCTCAAACAGGTTAGGATTCCATCATCCTTCTTTGGTTTTCCTTCTCTTTCATGCCCTGAATCTCCTTCCACTCCCTAGGACTCCAGCTTCTAGTTCTTCCAGGGATCATTTCAACTCACCCTTTCCCATATTCTTAACAAGTTGTATACAACATAGCCTCCTCCCTGAGTATGCGACTCAACTACTCAAATGCAAGATACCCTTATCATAGACAATCATTTTGATCCATGTACTAATAGATAACAAATATCTTCTTCATGGTCCTTGGAAAAAATTTATTTCAGCTTCGCTATATGAGGTTATAGTATCTACTTCAAACTTAGTAATATATCCTTGCAAGATACTGTCAACCGAAAAATCAACATCTCTAGAAATGACATTACTTACACTTGTTACCTCGCGAACGAACTGATCACTCCATTTGACAGCTTCTCTTCTTTGGATGTTTGTCTGTCTAGTCGCCAATATTGACAACCATTCATGCAGTATAATGGGGAACTCAACAAAGAAGACCTCGTGTATCTTAGAATAAATATGCTCGTCCACCCAGTTTTCTGCACTCAACCATGTTCTCGTGCTTTCTTCTTATGCAAATGCTAGCGTCTTAGACTCCAACCAATCCTCTATCTCTCTGTTTGTTGGATGCCGCAAAATTTCCCTCGACTCAAATGATTATGGGTCTCGGCAATGGAACCATTTGTTGGCCTCTATCACCTTCTTGTCTCGACCCATGGTTCAACAATCGTAATACCAACAATAAACCACAAGAAATTTTCTCGATAGAGAAATCTCAGCTGGCAACACCTACTAAGCAGGTGCAGTCACCCAAGATATCTAATGGGTAACTGCCAGAACCACGTTTCCATAGTTGGTGAGGGAATTATAGTCCCTTGGCGCATAGCCAAGGTGCTTGAAAAAGGAAATTAGGATGATGGAGTCTATTCCTACGTGTCTGGACACAACTGTATGTAAGTGTGCATGACACAAAACTGTCCTTAACCTCCTCAACTAGCGCAACTGGTGCGACGCAGCTGATTCCTTATACCGACAGACAATTTGTGACTTGTTCTTTAATTTAGGAATTTAACCATGGACTTATACAAGACATTCCTACAATGCTTTTAATATTCATCCATTCACTGCTTAACAAGATAGTGCATACATTACATTGTAACTAATCAATATACAGTAAGCAAATACTTCAACATTCACATAAACACTCATGATCAATAAAAAATTCAACACAAGAATTAACATGGAAACCCATCTAGGAAAAAACCACCAAGGTGCTTTTCATATTGCATGAGAAATTGTGTATAGTGCCTTGCAGTATGTGATCTGCATATTGTTCTTATGATACATCTTTCTGACTCAATCTTCTTCTCTCATGCTCTTTGGTTTATTCTTATATCTACTCCTACTAATACGCACACAACCTAGATCAAGTCTTCTACTTACTATCTACGCACTCAGCTGTAGATTCCTTCTCCTACTAGCAGTCTACACACACAATTGCAGATTCCTTCTACTACTAGTGGTCTGTGCACACAATAGCAAGATTCACGGCTCAACAACCTTATTCTTCTTCCTTAACAAAACAGAAAAACCAAACTATGGACAGCCAACATCCAATATCTACTAGCAAACAATAACTAAACAAAATAATCAACCAAACGTTCAGAACCATAGAAAACCATAACCAACCCTTATACAAAACGAGTTCTTCCTATTTAAATATTCTATAGGACCACGCAGGTTCAACTACATACTAATCATCAATTATAGGTCATGATCAGCTGTAAAAAATAGTTACAGGCTATCAAAGATTGACACAAGGAACTCTCAGCCTGACTTACAAATATTCCTTCATACATGCATTATGCGCAGCTTACGTCGTCTTCGGCAGCCATGATCTTCACCTGTTTCTTTCTAACTACTACCGACTTGCATTCCTATCCTCTTTCTCATGTATGCTCTATTCTTTCACGTCGGTGCCTTTGCTTCCTTTGCGACCTGCTTTCCTCTTCGTCGCACATGCTCTTCCTTTCTGGCTTGCATTCCAACTTCTTCCTTGTCTACTTTTCCTAGCCCAACAGGGAAAGAAGAGTGATAAGGGTATAAGAGACCCTGGAAGTGGTTTGGAATGAAAGATATTGACAGTTCTGAAGAGAGTAACACTATCACCCCCTGAGGAAGAGAAAAAAAAATATTGTAGAGGATGTGGAAGAAGAGGAAGTGGACAAAAATGGAGGCAAATGTATGAATGGAGAAGATACCTCAAAATCATATTTTATCTCTCTTGGATTCAATATTGTTAGAATAAAAGTACCAAGAGGGAACCCACACTTCATCACAACCCCCTAGTGCCCTCTATCTAACCAAGAAGACCAACTATTACTTGAGTTTGAGTAGGAAGAAAGTACCAAAGAATAAGTAGAATCAAAAGAAAAATTCGGAGGGATAAAATTCATTTCTACCCAAGATACTAATATAGATATACAGAGTTCAAGAAGTAGCAGTTCACTTGTAACTGTAAGAATGGTGACTACATTAGATTCCACACTAAGATCCCTTGCCTTTCATGGGACATGTAAAGACGATGTAGAACAACATTGGTTTACCTATGAGGAATGTTGGAATTTTGGCATATCGTCGACCCAGGTTCAGCCCCTTCTCTCCCACGGACAACGAAGCCCAAGATATTGGCTTGATAGAGAAAATCCTAGTCGGCAGCACCTGCGATGCAGATGTAGTCTCACTCGAGATATCTTTCTATGGGTAACTGCTAGAACCAGGTTTCTGCAATTGTGTCAGGGATTCTGTGTCCCTCGGCCTTCTATCAAGGTTCTCCACTGAAGCCTTTGGATGTATTATTCATGCTTCCTATGCATAGTTATATCATGACACACTTCCTCCTTTGCAAATAATACAACAACAACCACAGTGCATCATAGATACATTCAACTTATAACAATGTGCCTGATATTTATAAAATTTCAAAGGAAAATAAATAAGCATTCATTCACAACAACATATACACATGTGAATTAGACACATTCAACATTCACACATAAAACACAAAATATAACATGGAAATTCATCTGGGAAAAAAAACAAAGGTGCTCTTCATCTGGCATGAGAAATATATGGTACCTTTTCTCTGCGCACTGAGCTGCAGACTCTGTTCTAGATCTTCCTTAATTATATTTATATACTTGTCTCTCCTCCCATTCTTTCTTATCTTTTGTCTCTGGTGTTTCTCTACTTGACTCTACTACTGATCCTCACATAGCCTGGATCGACTCAGTCTCTTCTACTCTTCTACGTGCTCAGCTGTAGATTCTCAACTCAATGCACTTAGCAAAACTAAAATACATACTTACAACAATAACCAGAATCTAACAAAGAATCAGAGGCTAAAGAGGCTAAACCGCATACAACTTGGTTTCCTCCTTTTATAGACTCATTACATGTCTCTCTCTTAGCCGGATTTCTACACTTAGCCAACATGATGTCTTTCCTATTCAGGAAACACATGTCAGTAGGAACTAATGACCTGACTTA
This sequence comes from Pseudotsuga menziesii, assembly GCA_001517045.1. Classification (NCBI taxonomy): domain Eukaryota; kingdom Viridiplantae; phylum Streptophyta; class Pinopsida; order Pinales; family Pinaceae; genus Pseudotsuga; species Pseudotsuga menziesii. The sequence goes on from LPNX010895290.1 coordinate 46,704, forward strand.
CATAGGCACTTTCATGCGTGTGACTTCCGCCATCTTTAGCCAACCTCGTACCCATGATATTTTTGACTTGCCAATTTCTAACCATTGCATTGTGACATGCCTTCTGACATGACTCCACTCCATCACATTAGTTCTCTGTAGTGTCCTTTCCTTCTATCATGGATTTCTTTTGTTGCGGCTTCTTCTTCTGTCATTGATTCTTCTTCTGTTGTGGCTTCTCTTCTACCATGACTTCTTCTTATTCAATTGCTTCTTTCCTTAACCTATTCCTCTTTATATACCTCTGACACACCTCATTTTACTTCTTTTCCTTCATATTCTCTTCCTTATTTCTATCGTTGCCTCAGTCACAACTCCTTTCCCTTCTTTTTCCTTAGCTCTTCTCATACTTAAGAAGAATTCTAAGTGAATTATGCTTTCCTTTCCCAAGGCCAAATATCCCCCCAACACTCACTTGTGGCTCATCCTGAGACACACAAATATTATTCCTCCATTTTCTCCCTTGTGTTGACTTTCCATTGAAAATATTGTAATATTTTTGTTACTCTCTCTACTTCCTATTGCACTTGTTCCTCCGTCTTCTTGAATTTATCCACAAGGTCAGAACTGATATGTTCTAGCATTACCTTTTCAGCTGGCTCTACTGCTTCTCAAACCTTCTGATGTATAGGATGAATGTTGCATGCAACTCTTTCATATTCATCCTGTCTCTCTTCAACTTTATCTACACGTTGTTGTTGTTGCGTGCGTAGCACTGTGACATGCCATTGCAATTTTTTCATCTCTGTTTCCTTAGCCATTTTTCTTCTAAGGGAAAATTTTTCATTGTGCTCTTCATATGGTTCACATATGCTTCAATTGTGCATAGCTTCTCTGCAACTTTCTATAACTCTGCATCATCCATGAGTGCTTCCCAAGCCTAAGAGACTTGGTCACAACTTTAACACATACTACTTCTAGCTCTTCAATCTTCTGCACAACTTCTGCTATTTCTTGCCTTCATTCGTTGAACACCTCAGGGGGTGTGCTTGGTATTACATGCACCTACATATCTATTACTTTCTTTCAGAGGTATTTTTTATTTCTCCAAGTAGAGTGACCTTTGATTCTGGTGTCATTTCCTATGTTATTCCATCCTCTACAAAGTTTGTACAAGCAAGGGCTACTGCCTTGTCGAGCCTATGATGATTTCTTCCCATGTCTTCATCTTCTCTCAGCCTCTTGTACTACTAGTTTCATCTTCTTAACACTCTTGTTTTCAACCTTCACTTGCTTAACTACTACACCTTCTTGCACTTTTATATCCACAACTGCATCACTCTGTTTTGCATACACTTCAATCATTTTCATTAATGAGAATTCTATTGTTATCTGGCCTATTCTCTTAGTGACATAATTAAACTATGGAGTTGCTAGATTGAGAACTCCTTTTGATACTCACATTCTTATTGGTGGAACTGGAACTACTACTCCATTTGGTTGTGCTTCTGATGTCTTAGTTGGATCCTCGACTTAGTGCTTGGGGCTGGATAGTCTAGAACAATTTTAACATTTTAACATCTTCGACAACTTTACACAGATCTTTGAGTAAATCAACAACTATACTTGCAATATATATCTGTCGCTCCTCTATGGTTTTGAATCTTGTATGCGTAGCTTCAATTATTTCCTCAGTCATAAGTTGCAGGTCATCACTATCTAGGATGCTGGTATTTGCACTTCTATCAACATTTGTTTTCTTCTTCCTCCTGTATTCTGCTTGTTTTGTCTCAGAGTGTTTTCTTTTCTTTTCTATCTCTGGGTATGTCCTATTTGAATTAGAATGACTCTGTATTGAGTCTAAATCCCCATGCATATTTTCTTCTTCATTTCCGTCATTTGGAAGTGGTTGATTATCTTGTCGCAGTTCTTCTTATTCTTGTATTAGTTGATCTTCTGGAACTGAGAAGCGCCATTCTTTTGACCATTCCTCAACAATTTATTCAACATATTCCTTGAATATTATGAATTGCGTCACCAACCATTGGCGATGTGGATCGTGGCATGACTGCATGTTGACATGGTGTATGCCAATCTTGAATCTAACAAATTGACGGAACCATTGAACAAGGACGTCATCCAACCTTATATGGTTCCTTATAGCCTCCCCATACATAAATAATTCAAATTTATTTTATGTCTATTGTGCCTTTCTATTCTTGTCGAACTAAAGGTTTTGGTATCGTGCTCCTCTATAGTGCACCGACAAATATATGCCTTGGTAGTTCAGTGGGTCAGACCATGCAATGAGTGAAATTAATATTAAAAACCAAGATTATTGAAATGCCCTACCCTCCTCCTACAATTCAATGGAATATTTTAACAGTTCATTCATCAAGAACTATGACCAATTGATCTAAACTCCCTCTGCACAGAGTTCATATAGCACAATCGTACCCACAGTACATTGGGTAGGGTGCATCTTATGCATTAAATTCAAGGCCAAAATCTTCATATGAAAGTGAAAGGTATATTCATTGATGGAGGATATCATAAATCCTTTGTTCTCTCTCACTACATCATACTTCTCCTTGATTTGTGTAGCTATAGACGCTTCTTGATCCTTCCTTAGAAGTGGTGTTGGGTCCAATCCTACAAATTGTGGGCATGTGATGAATACGATAAGTTTAACATCTATATATAGTATTTACAAGCCATAGGAACACACCATGAAAGAATACCAACAATTTATTAAAACAGGTGTTTATCGATATGTTGCGTCCAAAATGTGGCATATATAGCAAAAACAGTATGTCGGACTGCTTCAATCCTCTATCCCACTCCATTGGGACAAATCTCTTCAGCGCATATGGTGTGTCTTGCACAGTCAACATATAGTTCTTGCGGTCATGGTATTTCTGCTTCTTTGTGTCATTGTTAGTAAAGGATACCTCCCGCAGGTTCGACAAGATACACTTCGACACCTTCACTCCTTTTGGAACCAATGGTGCTGTTAGCGGGGCCCCTGTTTGCTTTGGGATTTTGACTTTTGGTGAATCACTTCATCTGGGAGGAAAGTAAGGTGGCAACAAATTTCTTGTCTTAGAATCTTCAACATCCCATGGGGGTGGTGCTTGGGTTTTCGCTGCTTTTCCCTTCCTCTTCCTGCTACCAATGCGCTTTCCCCATGTGGTTCTAAACAGTCTTGTTCTATTGGCATGTGATTTTCTAGATGACTGAGGGGGGTTTGGATCCAAAACTGGAGTGGTATGTTCAATACCTGGTGCATTCTGTGTAGTAGTTGGTATGGTCTATATAGTAGCTGGTGCGATTTGTTCAGCAACTGGTGCAACCTCTGCCTGCGGTGTAATATAACCATCAGTATCCTCCATGACTATCGTAAATGATGCAGGCTCAAAATAAGACTCAAAAACTGTACTAGTTCTAGATATGGAAATGAACATGCTATGCACAACTGAATTTGGCTCTCAACGTTGTAGACAACAAAAACTCTTCTCTCTTGCAATAGAATGAAATGAACTTAGGCGGGAAGGATGATATCATGTAGTAATTTTCCATAACCACTCTTTGCATGCGTGGAAAATCAATAGAAAGGAATCTGTCCTTTTAGGAACATGGGCGTACTTTCTGAATCATTAAGGAAACTTTTATGTACACCACCAATTATCTACCACTCCGAATGGTAGTTATTTCCATGAATCCGAACGTGACCAAAATGCACACCGCCATATTTTCTCAAATTTGGCGAATTAATACCTCCATCCTGTCATATACAGGATTTTGGTATCTCATGTGACAACATCGCACTCCTTGCGACTTGCCCTTTATCTTTTCTAAAGCACCTTTCTTACAATAATGGCATAGTCCGACCAATTTTCATCCTTCAACAGGGTTCCTTTCTTGCAACAAACCAAGTGTCTTTGCTTAGAATTTTTACCTTCATCATATTCCAAGTCTGTGAAACTTCACTTCTTGCTGCGACAGACTAGCAGTTAGTGACCATAAAGTTTGGCTCATATTTATTTCGTTTCTCCATTTTTTTATGCGACCAAGTCGCAATTATCATAATATGTTTTCAGTTGAATCCCATTGACCAGTCCTTTAACTTATATCCCATCTAATTTTTGTAGTTTCACTGCTCCTCCAATAGTGATCTCTTTGATAATGTATGGTCCCGACCAATGAGTGTTTAACTTCCCTGGGAACTTGAATAATTTTCTATCATACATAAGAACAATACCTATGTCTTGAAAACTCTTATTCTTAATGTTTAGATCATGCCATACCTTATGTATTTACTTTTCAACATTTTGATGAAACCCTGTGAAAAAACGTTATTCTTCAAACTCTATTAGTTGAGGTAACTTGTCTTCGACAACATGAACATCTGTCATTTCATTGATCACATCAATTTTTAGACTCAGTACAATGTACTCCATAGGAACAACAACTTATTTCCCATACACCAACCAGAATGGAGTCTGGCCTGTCAAATTATTACACTTCGTATGATATGACCATAATACCATAGGAATCTTCTAGTCCCAGCCATCTCTTTAGGCATTACAAACCTTTGTCAATGTGTTTTCCATAATTTTGTTGAATGCTTCGACAAATCCATTTTTTTTAGGGTGATATGGTATTTTCCTTCTATGCTAGATTTGAAATTCCTTTGTCAGTTCTTCAATCAACTTATTAACAAAATGTGTACCTTGATTGTTTATTAAAATCTTTGGGCACCCAAATCTTGTCACAACATTTTCAAATAAAAACTTCATAGCAGTACAATATTTTACCAGCACTGCTTCATCCCATTTGGTTAGGTAATCAGTCGCAGTGATAATATATCATGCTCCAATGTGCTTCCCTGTTGGGATGATAGGTCCTACAAAATCAACGACCATTTATCAAATGCCTGCAATGTTATTTGTGATACTAATGGAATTTCATCAATTCGGGAAGGATTTCCAATCCTTTGGCAGACATCATAGTTGTGACAATAATCTTGAGCATCCACATTCATGGTGGGCCACCATAACCTTGCTTGAAAAATCTTGTGCACAGTATCTTCTCCGCATAGTGGCCTCCTACGACACCAAAATGTTATTCATTTAATATCATTAGGCGCTCGTGCTCCAAAACGCATCACCGAAGAATCTCATTAGGACCCATGTTATACAAGTGTCCAACAATCATTTGGAAATCTATAGTACACACAACCAACTACTTGTTCTGCGTAGTGGTGAATTCAACTAGCGCATAACCCATACTTAAAAACTATATGATATATCGGTACTTATCATCAAACATGGTTATCATAAACAGTTGTGCATTAGGAATATTATATTCCAGACTAGTAGGTTCTTCTCCACTTTCTATCCTCAAAAGACAGTCTGGTCCTAAATTCAATCGACCAGGTTTAACAATTATGTCAAAATCAAATTCCTAGAAGAGGAGAAGCCACCAACAGATGTTCCCCCCCAACATTGGTTTATTGACTAGGTATTTCAATGCAGAATGGTCAGTGTACAACTTGAAATGTCCTCCCAATAAATAGTGTCTAAATTTTTGTAGCACATATACCATCTCTAGCCCTTATCTTTCTATCGTGGTATAATTATTCTTTGGAGTTGATAATTTCTTCTAGCAAAGGAAATGGGATGATCAATTAGTCCTTCAACATGTTGCGTTGGTAACACACCAAAAGCAACAAACAATGCATCAACATGAACGTGGAACTCTTTTTCCCAGCATGGAAACACAAGTATTGGCACAATAGCCATCTTGTTCTTTAGCTTGTCCAGAATTTCTTGGATGTCCGTTGTCCATTGAAACTTAATATCTTTTTTCAACAGTTTTTCCATCGGAGTAGTCACCTCCTCATATCCTTTGATAAATTTCATGTAGTATCTAGTGTGTGCTAGTGTCGCTCTCAACTGTTTAACTGTAGTAGGTGGTGGTAGGTCGAGGATGATCACAATTTTGGGTGGGTCAACCAAAATTCCATCATGACAGACCACATGGCCCAATAGAGCTCCAAAAGGTGCACAAAAAATACATTTCTTCAAATTCATGGAAATTTGACATTGGAAACAATGTTCCAACATCATTCTCAGGCTCTCTATATGGTCTGTTATGAGCCCAAATACTATCCAATCATTGAAGTAGACTTCAAGGAATTTTTGTATAAATTATTTAAAGGCAACCACTATGATTCTAAAAAAAATCATAGGTGCATTCTTAAGTCCAAAACACATTACCCTATACTGGAAAAATCCCCACTGCGTCGCAAAGGTAGTTTTGTGTCGTTCCTCCTTTCCAATCCTAATCTGATGGTAACTAGAAGATACATCAGTGAAAGAGTACATCTCTTGATCTCCAACATTCTACAATACTTCATCTGTAAATGGAGTCAGAAACTAGTCATGTAAACACACATCATTCAACTTTCTCAGGTCGACACAAATGTTTCGTCAGAAGTTAAGTTTCCAACTTCCGAGTTCTGGGTGGAAGGCGGAAAGACACAATGCTCATGGTTCCACCACCAATGCTCAGGGTTCCACTAACAATGTTAATGGATCGATTAACTTGGTTGGAGACGCAACCAACAAATATGCAAGATTACACCAAATATGTTCATGGTTCCATGAACAATGCTCATGGTTCCACTAATAGTGCTCATGGTTCCACCAGCAATGCTCATGGTTCCACCAACAATGCTCATGGTTCCACTAATAATGCTCATGGTTCCACCAACAATTCTCATGGTTCCACTAATAATGCTCATGGTTCCACCAACAATGCTCATGGTTCCATATCTAGGGCTCATGGTTCCACCAACAATGCTCATGGTTCCATAGCTAGGTCTCATGGTTCCACCAGCAATGATCATGGTTCCACCAACAATGCTCATGGTTCCACCAACAATGATCATGGTTCCACAGCTAGGGCTCATGGTTCCACCAACAATGCTCATGGTTCCACTAATAGTGCTCATGGCTCCACTAACAATGCTCATGGTTCCATAAACTGAGCTCTTGGTTCCACCACTTGGTAAGTAAGTAAAAAAAACATTATTCTTCCACCATTTGGTGACCATTTCTCATGGGTCCACAATAATGTTCATGGATCCATTAACTTGGTTGGGGACTCAACCAACAAATATGCAAGATTACACCAAACATGTTCATGGTTCCACTAATAGTGCCCATGGTTCCAGCAACAATGCTCATGGTTCCACTAATAATGATCATAATTACACCAAAAATGCTCATGGTTCCATAGCTAGAGGGCATGGTCCCACCAAAAATCCTCATGGTTCCACTAATAGTGCTCACGGATCCACTAACAGTGCTCATGGTTTGTTGTAATCTCACAGATCACATAAGGTTACCAATAATACATACTAAAACATACATACATAACAGAGACAAGAGATAAGAACAAGTGGATAGAAGAATAGATTATATTAACATGAGATATTTCATACAATATAGAGAACTGAACCGAGTTCTCATCTAGCTCAACAGCCTAATATATATTATTTACAAACAGTTACAAATAACTACCTGTCAGTTCACTCAACTGACACGACCTTAGGTGGCCGACCTAATCTCTCATTAGTCGATTGACTGACTTAGTCAACTAATCGATTAAGTCGGCTATCATCCAAGTCGACGTACCAACTTGCTCCTCCAACATATCCCCCATGAACAAAACGTTTCTTCATCCTGAAGAAATAGGGAGGTACCAATATTTATTTGTCTTCGTAAGTAGTTATTCTTGTGCTTGATCTTCATGGGCTGTGAAGTCTGATGGTTGGTCTTTTCTGTACGCAGACTTCGACAATTGCTTCAGCTGTCACTGCCAGCTGATGATGGAAATCCATCCAACTCTGCAATATTTTCTGTATGTCGATGGTTAGTGTAGTTAGACTTCATAAGATCGACATTTTCTCTTGAATGGAATTTTCAGCTATTATTTCCATGTCGGGACCCATAAACTGGTCCCTTTCCTCTGGTGTCTCCAGTATTCTTTTCATCTGCAGGAAGATGATGTCTACTTTTTCTAGGTTTGGAATGACTTGTTGCACCCACTGATGTACTTCTCACTCGAGCTTCTGCAGTTTGGCTGTTTTAAGAACTATCTAATTTTTAGTTGTGCTTCTGAGTGCTTCGTCGGTGCTTTTCCTCTTCTTGAGCACTTGGATCTCCTGTCGGGTCTGCCTAGTTTGCTGATAGACTTGCCCGTAGTAAGCATGCCATTCTCACAGTACTTCTTCTATGATGACAAAATCCTCCATGTGATCTTGCAACACCTTGTATGCTTCTGAAAAGGATGTATGTTGCTCCATAAAGAGTCGAATGGTTTCTTCTTTCTGCTCCTCTTTTGTATCCTGGATTTGTGCCTGCAGGGCTGACACCACGCTCTCCAATAGCTGATAAGCTCTTTCTAGTGGTTTGTCGGTGTCGACCTCTGCTGGTCCTAGTGTTACCAATTATACAAGGTTTCCGCATTTGTTAAGGAACTCGACTTGTTCTTTTTCATTGTTGTCGAGCTCCTTACGTCTCTGCTGGCTCCTTGTCTTTGCTTCACTTGCCAGTGTTTCAAGGAGTTGTCCTAGCTCTCTATCCCTTAACTTGGTTGCATTGACTGCAATGGTCGACCCAAGTTGATTGATGTGGACCATTGTTGTCTATCCATGATGGTCCTTCTTCTTCTTCTGCTTCTATGTTTCTGCTTGTTTCGGTACCTGTGTACCTACAAGAGTCAAATCCAGATTGTCTGTTTGGTGGGAAGCAGTGATTGATGGTATTTCTGTTTGAGTCAGTTGGATGACTGTTACATCTGGTTGTGCCTCTGGTTGGTTGGATACAGAGGTTCCAAAAGTGGTTGGTGCTGATGGTTGCTATGGAGCTGGTTCTGGTGTAGCTGGTTGAATTAGAAGTTCTGAGTCGAGGGGCAGTGGTGATGGTGTTGGTGAATGGTCGGGTGTGATTGGATTGGTGGAAGTATGGATGGGTGATGTATTGTGGATCTGAGGGGGTGAATCCAGTTCAGAGAATGGTTGGTTGATTTCTCGATTTATGTCCTCCATATTTTCTTCTTCCTCACCTCCGGTAGGTTTAGAAGCTAGTGGGTGGGGTCCGGGGTCGGTTGGAGTGATAGATGTGGTCTGACATGCGACAAATTTAGCTTCTTTATTGGGGTTTCTCTCAAAGGTCAAAGTCACAGTTGCAAAAGTCTTTAGCCTCTGGAGTACTTGGCCAGGTTGTCTGGATCCACTAGCTTCAAACAAAGGGACTTTGGTAGAGAGTTTTTGCACTATGGTGAATATTTCAGGCATATTTTCAATGTATGGCTGGAGGTCTCTGTCATGGTCGTATTTTTCCTTCACAGCCTCTGACATAGCATTTTTGCATAAGTCGAGTGGGCTTACTGAAAGTTGTTCTGGTATTATTTCTTTTGTTATTTTTGTCAGAGACGGAGGTGAAGGTGTAGACACGAGATCTACAACATTTTCGGGCGTCGAAGTGTGTGTGATCTTCACCTTCTTTGGTCGACCTAGCTGTGCCTCTACCTCGACAAATTTCTGAAATTGGGTTTCCACCGGCACTTTGTTTGCTGCGGCATTTTCTATTATGTCGAGGGCCGTAGCTGCCATTTCCTCCTCATCTTCTGAATATTTTGGAATGATAAGCTTGCACTTACCTTTCCCTTGTTGATGTTGCTGTATTTTCTTCCTTTTTCTTAAGGCTGCTATCTCCTTCGAAAATTTGGTTATATTTTCTTTGGTGACAGCATACTCTGGATTTTCAGTTTCTATCTATTCCCTTGGCTCTTGAGTCAGGATGAGATTTTCCTCGCCCATATTGGTTACCTATTGTTCTATGTGTGGATCTTCCCTCTGTGCTGTCGAAGGCTTGATTATGATTTGCAGTCGACCCGGCCCTTCGACCGATGTCTCCTCCAACACAAAATACTGATGTATAGGTTAAGCTCATAATCCTCCTCCTTCTCCTAGTCTGTCAGCGGCTCCTCTATCAAGAAGTCGGTTTCCTTTGCCTTTGCTAGTATTGGTATTTTTGTTCCTGCTTGTCGAGATAGCTCCCGAAATATCTCTTCGACTGTCAGATAGTAGTCGAGGGTCTTTGCATTTGTTTTGGCACCCTGCATGTACCACACAGCAGTATGGTCGAGGTCTAACTGAATGTGGGCCTTTTTAGGAATACTTCTTCGAATGTTATAAGGCACCCTCCATATGGTTGTGCGGACTTTTAGCTACTGGAGCCAGTTTTCCAACAGTACTTTCCCATTCGCAAGCTCCTTCATTGTTCCATTCTAGGAGAACGGTTTGAACCTCCACATATGAAACCTTGTCGGTTCTTGAAAATTGATTGTCCCTGACAGGGAAGATAGAGAACATTACTATCCATAAGATAAGGGATGGGAACCTGATAATTCCTCCCGTCTCTTGGCATTTCTCACAGATGTTTTTGATCATGTTAGCGACATACTCAGCCCATCTGTATACCTTTCCATTGGTTGCAATGGTGTATACTACCTCTAACATGTCCAGTTTGAGGTCGCTTCCATGACCTGCCATTGTGAGTGTAATAGCTATGATTTTGGCCACAATCTGTGGCATTCGAGCTGTTATGTGACTAATCATTAACCCTTTCAAGTTTTTTCCTGATGACGATCCTGTTAATTCTTCGACCAGTACTTTTTTTATACCAACTGGTAATGGGTGTCCTTTGTTTGATAGACCTGTCAGTTTGTAAATGACTTCCCTAGAGATGTCGACCGGTTAGTCGAAGTAAAATTGGCCATTGTGGTACCGGCTTATGATAAACTTTAATGTTGCTTCTTTTGTGCCTTCAAAATTGGTCATGAGTGGCGCGTTGACATAATTTACAATGGTACTGTGTTGTATCTTCTGTGTAGCTGGGGTAGGCTTCTTGTCGATGTAAGCCCACTCTTTTATCTCGGCCCATAGTTTTGTCCATGAGCCCTCTTGCATCTTATCATTCTTGATGTTTTTTAGTCTTCTTAGTAATGGTGTCTCCGCAGTCTGTAGTTCCTTGGTCTTAGCTGAAGCTCGGGTTTGTTTTGGTGCCATCTTGTTGGTCTGAGGGTCAATTTTACTACAGTGCTCTTGGTTTTCAATCATCTGGTTGCTCTGATGCTCTCTCTGTTTGAATTGCGGTGAATGATCCTTTAGCGGTCCAGTATTTATAGTTGATGTGTTGGATGCTTTTGTTGATGGTTGTATTAATGGCAGACGTGATGGTCCAGCAAGAACACTTGAGTTTGCGTTAATGGTGATTTGGTTTTGGCGCTCAAAGTCATGAATGCGTGATGGGACTATCGACGTCGTAGATCGATGTCGGTTATGAAAGTGCTCGATGGTATCGTGTCGATGGGCATGATGTCAATTGTGAAAATGGTCATTCCCTGTCATAGTTTTGTGCATGTATCGGTACTATTTTGCTTCTTGGATTTTTAGATTTTTATAGCTTTTATGTAACCGTTATGGTCGTTATATGTGTTTTTTTTTTATAGATTTGTTTAGTTTCTGTAGCGTTTTAGTTGGGCCCCATTAACGAGTTTCCAAAATGCTACACCTTGTAATGTCCTTAGTTGGACTAATCCGTTGGCATGTATTTCTTCGACAACATAGGGTCCCATCCATTCTGTATGGAGCTTTTTAGGTTTGCCCTTTACTCGACTATTGTATAGTAAAGTAAGGTCTCCTACCGACAAGTTTTTTTTCTGATGTTTCTATCATGCCATGCCTTTTGTTGTTGTTTCTGGATTTCTTGATGTTGTATCACCATTAGTCGGTTTTCTTCGAGTTTACTTAGTTGCAATAGTCGGTCCTTTCTCCCTTGTTCGACATCGACATGTAAAATCTCTGTGATAATAGGTGTCTGTTGTCAGAAGTGTAGTGGAACTACTGCTTCTTATCCATAAACTAGTTGAAAGGGGGTTTGGTCGGTTGAGCGTTTGTATGTTGTTCTGTATGCCCATAGTACTGCAGGTATCTTTTCATCCCAGTCGTCTTTATTAACATTACATATTTTTGTTAATCCTTTTGTTAATGTTTTGTTAAATGCTTCAATTTCTCCATTCGACTGAGGATGGTATGCTATACTCCGCTGATGGTCAATTTGGAACTGGTCTGTTAGGGTTTTGATAGTTCTATTGATAAAGTGTGTTACCTGGTCGCTGATTAGGGTTAGTGGACATTCGAATTGGGTGATAATATTTTCATAGATAAATTTTGAGGCTATTTCACTGGAACATGTGTCAACTGGTTCTGCCTCTGCCCATTTGGTTACATACTCGACTGCAGTTATTATGTATCTTGCACCTGTTCTTTTTGCTGGTATGGGAAATGGTCCTATGAATTCGATGGCCCAAATTTCAAATGTCAAACTTGGGTTTACTGATATCAAAGGAATTTTTGTGCTAGGAAAGTGTTGACCCAGTCGTTGACATCGATCACATTGGCTTACAAAAATTTTGCAATCTTTGTGAATTGTCGGCCACCATAACCCTGATTGTTGGATCTTCTTTGCAGTCGTATCTGCTTGGAAGTGTCCTCTAGCAGGCCTATAATGTGCTTCATGCATGATATTATTTCTTTTCGTGTTCCAGTACATACCTCCTAAGGATGTCGTCCAAGCCCATTTTGTACAAGAATCCATTTATGATGCTATATGGTGTAGCTTTCATGGCTAAGATTTGTTTCTTCTTTGTACTCATACCTTCTAGTGCTTGTCCATCTTCTAAAAACTTATCTATTTTCTCTAACTCTGTTGGGACTACTTCTATTCAAAATAGATGTGCATCTAGTAAGTCATCTTCGACTCCTGTCGGTTCCTCCCCTATGTCGATTCGGGATAAGTGGTTGGGACCGACATTCAACTTACCTAGTCTGATAACGAATTCGAATTCAAATTATTGGAATAGAAGTAGCCATCGATAGATTCTTCCATGGTGTAGTGGCTTATTGACAAGGTACTTTAGTGCTTGGTGGTCGGTATAGAAGACAAATGGGTTAGCTAGTAGGTAGTGTCGATATTTTTGTAGTGTGAAGACCATTCCTAATGCTTCTCTTTCTGTTGTCGAATAGTTTCATTCAAATTTGTTTAGTTTTTTTCTACTGTAAACTATGGGATAATCCATTCCATCATCTCCTGGTTGAGTTAGGATTGCTCCTATTGCTAGACCTGATGCGTCGATGTGTACATGGAATTTAGTCGACCAGTTTGGAAACCTTAGGATAGGTGCTTCAACTAGTTTTCTTTTTAGTTTTTCAAATGATATATGGCACTCTTCTGTCCAGTCGAACTCTTTATCTTCCCCTAATAGTTCTTCTAGTGCATAGGTCATGTCTGAATAATATCGTATCAATTTTCTGTAATATCCTATATGACCTAGTAACACCCTGACTTGTTTTGAGTTCACTGGTGGTTTTAAGTCGAGGATAATTTTTATTTTTGCGAAGTCGACCTTAATGCCTTCTTTACAAAAAATGTGTCCTAACAATATCCCTATGGGGGTCACAAATATGCAGTTCCTCATGTTCAATGCTAACTGAATTTGTCGACATCTTTCCAGCACAAGACCTAGCCATTTGCAATGATCTTTTAACATGGAGTATATTGTCCAATCATCAAAGTATACTGCCATGGTTTTGTAAATATATTCTTGGAATGTTTTATTCACAATTCTGGAGAATACTGTAGGTGCATTTTTTAATCCGAAAGGCATAAAACTGTAAGCAAATGAGCCAAATTCACATACAAATGTTGTCTTTTTCTGATCTTCTTTAGCTATTGGAACTTGGTTATAACCTGAGAATCCATATGTAAATGAGTAGCATTCATGTCCTGCAACCTCATTTAAGATTTCATCTGCATAAGGAGTTGGAAATGGGTCTATTAGTTTCACTTTATTTAGCTCCCTGAAGTCGACACAAATTCTTAGTTTGGTCGGATCATGTTTCTTAGGTTGAACAACCATTGGACTTGCCCATTATGATTGGTCAATAGAGTAGATAATGCCTGCTGCAAGCATGTTATCAATCTCCTTTTTGACGATCTCTTTGTATTTATGAGCTAGCTTATATGGCCTTTTCTTCACAGGTTGAACATCAGGTTTAGTGTCAATTTTCATTTCACCCATTTCGTGGACTAAAACTTTGAGTTCTGTATAATCTCTGGAAAATACATCCTGTAACTCTTTTAGTAAGTTTACTATTTATGTTGTATGTTCTTCGCTCCAATAGTCTCCAATCTTTGCCATTTTTGGTCGGTCATCATTTGAGATGTTGAACTCTCTAGTTTTGACTTCAGCATCGAGCCATTCTAGTGCTTTGGCTTAATTGATCGGTCGACTACCTTCCTTAAACTGTGAAAATGTGGCAGGAAAGTTGGCTGTAGTCATTCGGTCGGTATCGTCCTTGTCGATTGTTTCAACTTTGAGTACTGTGCGAATAGGTTTGGTCATTTTGTCATGGTTTGATTTCCATATAAAACTTTTCCCTTCTGTATTTTCATTTTCTAATTGTAGTCTTGTCGACTGTGGTATTGTCCTGTTTTGTATATTGTTACAATCTATTGTCTATCGGTTATCTTTTAAGGGTTTGTTTTCTGTCGGCTGTATAAATTATTTAATCTATTTTTTTGTTTCGACCATATTATTATTTTGTGGTATAAAGTTGAAATCATTGATAAAATTTTCTCTGAGTTCATGCCATAGTAATGTTTCACCTCGGGCTTCTTCCATCTTATACCATTTGTTTGGTAAGTCAAAGAAGGTTGATGGGAACAGGTGTGGCCATGCACGTTCATCTTTGTACCCAAGTCTTCTCCATTCTTTTTCACATGTCTTGATATGGTCTTCTAGATTCTGTCCTTGAATGAAAATAGGTATTTGAGCTTGGTTGGTTAATTTATTTCCTCCAAAACTTTCTACAAAACAAGTCGAAGCTGTTGTCCAAGTCTACAGTCTTGATTGATGTGTATCCCACCATCTAGCAGCTTGGCCTGTAAAATTCTCCACTAGACTTTGTAGTCGGACATGTTCACCGATGTTTTTGGATACTTGTTCTATATGCATGACTGGTGATTCTCTTTCCTTATACCTTGGTATTTGCGTACTACTTACATCTGTTGGTTTTAAAGTAGGGTATTCCCTAATTTTCTTTTCAAATATTTTTGGGAAAATGGATACTATGAAGCACTGTTGGGTGGGATTTTTTTGTACTTTTTTAATAGTCCAGCACCGTCTTGCTTGTGTTTTGTAGTTCTCAACTTCCCAATCATATAATTATGCATCTGAATTATATCCTACTAAGTCTTGATTGCCTAAATGAAGTTCTCCATAGATATTAGGTTCTGTATAATCTGCATTGTTTTGTATCTGATAAATTTGTTGGATGTCGACTTCTTCATCGATAGGTTCTATCCAAGGTTCTCATTGGGATGGATGAATAGGTACAATGACCTTTTATCTGTTTCATTTCTATTTTATTCTCTCCTTGTCTAGGGATATCGATGCTTTCATCTTTCTTCCCCAAGGTCGACCTACTAAAGCTGGGAAGGAACTGGATCCTTCCTTAGGGTCAATAATTTCAAAGTCAACTTTGGTCGATATTCCTTTTATTGTTGTGTAAACATTTTTCCAGACACCAATAGGTTCAATTAAGCCTTGGTCAGCTAGTTTCAGGTATATACCTTATTCATATAGTCGAAGTCTTCCCAGTTGTTCCCAAGTGTCATGAGTCGTGATGTTTACTTGTGATCCAAAGTCGAGCACAACTTGTCGAACGTGGTATCCTTCAATTTCTAGGTCGACAAGTGGGTCGAAATCACTTTTATCTTTTTTATTTAGACTGCAGATATTCTTTGTTTGTTTTTCGGTGTTGTTGTGTTTTATTTCATATAATAAGTCTATGAATTGAGATACTGAGTCATCTTTCTGTACTAGTTGTATTAATTCTTTTATTGTGTTATGTCGATTGTCATTAGCCTCTTCCTGTCATGCAAATTCTTTAAATACATTTGTTGCATTTTTATATAGTTGTTTTTCTTTAACTGGATTAGGGTAGACATTTTTTTCTTTTATTTTGTTGATTCGTGGGTTATCGCTTCCTATTTTTGTCCCTTGTCGGGTTACGATATGAAAATTCTTTGTATTTATTACATCATTTTTTTGCACACACGACAAGACGTTAACATTTTTCTTTTTATTTATTTTTTTCCAGCATGGTAGGGCAATCCTCTAATGAGTGGTCCCCTACACGGCAACTAGTACAAAATTTGAGGTCAGTTCTGTCCTTGTATGGATAGTATGCATACTGGTGTCCCTTCTTATAACATGTAAAACATTGGATGGGTCAACGTGGTTGGTTGTCTCGATTCCCAGAGAATCAACCTCGACCTCCATAGCTTCCACATCGATTGTCATACCAGCGCTCGTATCTATGACCTTCGTATCTTTGATTGTTCTGATCATTTTGCAAGTTGTTTTGCTCATTATTCTGTGCAACTGCATTGGTTTGATAGACTGCATGATAATTCTATCGGTTCTTTAGGTTCAGATGGCAGTCAGCTGTGGCATGATTCTTTGTTTCGTAGATTGCACACCAAGATGCCTTTCCGTTCTTCATGTTGAACGGACAATATTTTGTCGAGTGGTCTCCATGCTCTTTGAAAATGTCGCAAAAACATTTTTTCTACATGAATCGAACGTCCTGTCGGCTAATGTCTTGTCGACAGTTGTATTTTGAAAGGCCAGTCGTCGAGCACTTTGTGCACCAGATATCCTGACTTTTGAGGTTTAATTCTTTTAATTACTTATGTACGATCTCAAGTTGTTCTTCTAGTCTGTGATCGGTGGAGTATGCTGGGATATCCTTATCCATTTCTACTTGGAGAGCTTTTGTAAGCACATCTTCGTAAGTCTCGAATGTCTCCAGACTTATGTGTCGGCAAATTTTCTGTGATAAACCTACAAGAAACTACTGGATTAATAATTGTTCATCAATAACATAGTCCAACTGGCTAAGAAGGTCTTTCCATAATTTATCGTAATTGCAGACAGTTTCTCCTAGCTTTTGCGATGTTGTCTTTAGCTTTTTTGCTGCCAGATGTTTTGCATCTGGAGTCTTCAAAAATGATAGGAATTGCACTTTGACTTTGGCTTTGGTTGCTCGGGGGCTTCTTTCAGAAAAGGTCATGTACCAAGTTAATGCCCTTTTCCTCAAGGCACCAACGAACTACGCCATCTTCCTGTCTTCATTCGTAACTTGGTTAGCCTCCCAAGTCGACTCATAGACGAACTAGTGATGTCTGGGGTCCTCATCACCCTCATATAGAGGGATGTGTGCTAACCCATGACCCATGTTGGAGTCATTATCACTGTCTTGTTCAGGAGGTGGCGGTGGTGGAGGTGGTGATGGTAGCAGTGGGGTTATTTTCTTATTCTTCACTGCAGAACTATCATCGATGAAACTCTCATTTTCGTCGGTTGTTTTAGTTGTTGTTTCCTCTTCGACCAACAGTCGATTATTGTTGAATTATTCTGTCGATGTCCAACTGCAATTGTTCGTCTGCAGTTCTGAATGTTCTGTGTTCTCCAAAGCTATATTTGGCAGGGGGGGTGCTCCTTCATGTGTCGAGTAAAGTAAGTGGATACTTCAGTTGGAGGTTATCGCTTGAAGTGTAACCCAATTTCCTCTGGTCGACGGATAATTAGATGTCTACTAGTGTATGTCTCATCGTCTAGTCGACTCCATATACCAAAGTCACCAGCTCCTAGTCTGAGGTCCTCTTAGACGATGGCTTGTATCTGGGTACTTGGTTTCATCCGAGATAGAGGTTTTACCTCCTGGGTAACTTCTAATTGGAGAGCTTCTGGCTGCTCTATCCATAATTCTTCTTCCATAGGGGACGCCTCTTCTTCCACGCCTTCTTCTTGTCGGTCATGACCCGACTCCGATGGATCTCTTTCCTGGTTGGTCGCCCTAATACTCATTCATCTTTGTAGCACTAAGGCCCTTTCTCTTCTTTCTTCCCTTCTTTGTAGCCTCTTCTCCCTCTCTATTTTCTGGAAGTCCATTGTACCTTTCTGTGACACTGTCCTCTCGATTTCCTTTTTAGGCTGACTTCTCATTACTCGTGATTGGTATCTTCTTTAGTCAACTAGAATCCACTCCACTTTATCCCTACATATGACTAGCTACCACCCCATAGAATACCTGATACTTTAGAAATCCCGGATAGTTTTGTCTATTTGCTTAGGAAGTATTCCCACTCCCTTTCGGCAAAGAATTTTTCTCACCTCTTTTGTTTTTCCACCCAGTTAGGGTTTAATGGCGGTCCGCGAAGTGATGGGCGAGGTTCGACGATATGACCCACTCCTTTGTCGATCAAAAATTTAAACAGCAAGGTTGGTAAGGAACATAAGAATTGTTCGGTGAGGTCTATGTAGAATTTCTTCTTGATGGTTTACATCGAAGTTCTTTCTCCTACTGCTTGCTCCTCGTAGAATTCATCGACGATCTTTTTGAACCACTTTGACAGGCTTGTTCTTCCCCTTTGAATCAGTTTTTCTAGTAGCTGTTGATCTTTAGTCCCTTCTGGCTTTTTCATCCAGGAGGTTCTTCAAAAGCTGGGGCACTGATTCTACAAACTTCTCATGTGTCTCCATAAAGAATCTTCCCTTTGCTTGTGGGTTCATCAATCTATTTCTCCGTGTGTAATTCTGCAAATAATTTGCTACTTTACACTCCCACCAGTCCTTAATCTCCTGTTCTGATATCATATGCTTGCATACATCTCAGATATGTAATACTGGAAACGAAACCAATGTTGTAATCTCACAGATCACATAAGGTTACCAATAATACATACTAAAACATACATACATAACATAGACAAGAGATAAGAACAAGTGGATAGAAGAATAGATTATATTAACATGAGAGAGTTCATACAATACAGAGAACTAAACCGAGTTCTCATCCGGCTCAACAACCTAATATATATGATTTACAAATAGTTACAAATAAATACCTGTCGGTTCACTCAACCGACATGACCTTAGGTGGCCGACCTAATCTCTCATTAGTCGGCCGACCGACTTAGTCGGCTAATCGACTAAGTCGGCTATCATCCAAGTTGGCGTACCGACTTGCTCCTCCAACATGGTTCCACCACTTGGTAAGTAAGTAAAAGAATATTATTAATCCACCACTTGATGATTGCAGGGATGAAATAGAACTACGAAGGGGCACATCACCGAAATCTTAGTTGAGGCACATTCCTTTATAGACAAGTTGGATTCATGCTCAATCTTTTGACCAGTGCACCCTCATGAGTGAATGAAGAAACTTGCTTGTTTTCTTTCATTTTTCCTGACATGCCTCTTTCCCTTTTGGAAACTACGCCCTACTGCTTTTAGACCAATTTGCATTTATCCATTTTAGAAACTATGCCATCCTGCTTTTAGATTGACTTACCTTTCTCCTGTTTGGAAAGTGCGCCCTCTAAGAGTTTCCTTCTTTTTACCCTAACAACTTTTTTGTACTTTCCTGCTTTATCCTTGCTTTTCTCTTCTTACTACTTTTGGCATGCTTCTATCTTTCTTTCTTGGATTTTTGGTACTTTCTTGATTTTCTCTAGGTTGCTTTTCTAGTTGACAACCACATGGTCCACCTAACCTTATGTGTCCTCCTTGTCAACTAGGACATTTACTTGGCGCAAAATTTAATTAAACCATCATGAGAAATAATTTCAATAAAAAACTCACACTCCTAGTCTAATAAGTTGCACATTAATTATTATTTTTACAATTAACCCCTCCTAGGCTAGAATTACTAGGGTTTATGACACACAACATAAGTAGGTCACTTGGAAGGGACATTACAAACAATGTTCATGGATCCATTAACTTGGTTAGAGACTCAACCAACAAATATGCAAGATGACATAAAATATGTTCATGGTTCCACCAACAATGCTCATGGTTCCACTAATAGTACTCATGGTTCCACCAACAATGCTCAAGGTTCCACTAGTAAAGCTCATGGTTCCACCAACAATTCTCATGGTTCCATAGCTAGAGTTCATAATTCCACCAAAAATGCTCATGGTTCTACTAATAGTGCTCATGGCTCCACTAGCAATGCTCACGATTCCATTGACAATGCTCATGGTTTCATAAATTGAGCTCTTGGTTCCACAAATAGTGCTCATGGTTCCACCACTTGGTAATTAAGTACAAAATATTATTCTTCCACCACTTGGTGACCATTCAATCATGGTTCCACCACCAACACTCATAGTTCCACTATCAATTTTCATGGATCCATTAACTTGGTTGGAGACTCAACCAACAAATATGCAAGATTACACCAAATAAGTTCATGGTTCCACCAACAATGCTCATGGTTCCACTAATAGTGTTCGTGGTTTCACTGACAATGCTCATGGTTCCACTAATAATGGCATTGTTGGCAGAACCATGAGAATTGTTGGTGGAACCATGAGCACTATTAGTGGAACCATGAGCATTGTTGGTGGAACCATGATCATATTTGGTGTAATATTGCATATTTGTTGGTTGAGTCTCCAACCAAGTTAATAGATCCATGAACATTGTTGGTGGAACCATGAGAAATGGTCACCACGTGGTAGAAGAATAATGTTTTTTTACTTACTTACCAAGTAGTGGAACCAAGAGCTCAATTTATGGAACCATGAACATTGTTAGTGGAGCCATGAGAACTATTAGTGTCGAACCATGAGCATTGTTGGTGGAACCATGAAAATTATTAGTGGAACCATGAGCACTATTGGTGGAACTAAGAGCGCTATTGGTGGAACCAAGAGCTCGATTTATGGAACTATGAGCATTGTTGATGGAACCATGAGTATTGTTAGTGGATCTGTGAGCACTATTAATGGCACCATGAGCATTATTGGTGGAACCATGAGCTCTAGTTATGCAACCATGAGCATTGTTTGGGGAACTATGAGCATTATTGGTGAAACCGTGAGCATTGTTGGCGGAACCATGAGCACTATTAGTGAAACCATGAGCATTGTTCATGGAACCATGAACACATTTGGTGTAATCTTGCATATTTGTTGGTTGAGTCTCCAACCAAGTTAATGGATCCATTAACATTATTGGTGGAACCATGAGCATTGGTGGTGGAACCAAGAATAATGGTCACCAAGTGGTGGAGCCATGTGCATTTATGGAACCATGAGCATTATTGGTGGAACCACGATCATTATTGGTGGAACCACGCACATTTATGGAGCCATGAGCATTATGGAACCATGCGCATTTATGGAACCATGGGAATTATTGGTGGAAACACGATCATTATTGGTGGAACCATCCGCTTTTATGGAACCATGAGCATTATTGGTGGAACCATGCACATTTATGGAACCATGTGCATTTATGGAACCATGTCATTTATGGAACCATGAGAATTATTGGTGATAACATGAACATTATTGGCGGAACCATGCACATTCATGGACCCATGAGCATTATTGGTGGAACCAAGAGCATTATTGGTCTAACCATGCGTATTCATGGAACCATGAGCATTTGAATCCATGCACATTTATGGAACCATAAATATTATTGGTGGAAGCATGAGCATTTTTTGTGGAACCATATGCATTTATGGAACCATGAACATTATTGGTGGAACCACGAGCATTTTTTGTGGAACCATATGCATTTATGAAACCATGAGCATTATTGGTGGAACCATGCACATTTATGGAACCATGAGCATTAGAACCATGCACATTTATGGAATCGTGAGCATTTTTTTGTGGAACGTTGAGTAGTATTTGTGGAACCATGGCACATTTGTTTATGGAACCATGAGCATTGTTGGTGGAACCATGGGCTTTATTTATGGAACCATGAGCTATATTTATGGAAGCATGTGAATTAGTGGTGGAACCATGAGTAATGGTCGCAAGGTGGTGGAACGCAAGGGACTTAGAATAAAATTCTTGGTAAATGAATGATTTTTAGAGGTGGAACAATAAAGAATGTAAATGGAATCATGGACAATTTTGATGGAAACGTGAATCATGACCATTGTTGCTAGAACAATGACCTCTATCTATGGAACCATGAGCATTGTTGGTAGAGCCATTGGCTCCTAAAGGACCCACATTAACTCTGTATAAACTCACATTAACTGTGTATAAACTCAAAAGCTTTTTCTAACATAATAAAGGAAGAATGCACTTTCTCACATAATAAGGGGACGATGTTGGGAGCTTTTAAATTAACTTAGATAATAACAATCACATTTAATTTTAGGTAGTGGATTTGGTGAAATAATTCTTCCTTTAAGAAAAGAAAAATATTATTTAAAAAATAACAGAAAAAAAGTTTTAATCAAATATTTTATATAACTGAAATTTTGAAATTTATAAATTAATCTTAAAATAAATAACATCAACTACTAACTTAAAATGTTGGAACTTATAAATTAATCTTAAAAAGTAAATCAATATCAATAATTATAAGTAAAAATGATTGATTCATATCTTTACCAATTATTGTTTTTAGTAAGTTTGGTTTATTTACTTTATTGTCTCTAATTGGTATATGGAAAAGCATCTAAATATGCAAAAAATATAAAGGATCAAACATTGAAATAGTTGATCATTATTTATAGAAACTTTTTATACACTAGGTAACAATATATTCGAAAAATGTTTGACCATTGAAAAACATGTTTTCACATCATTAAAGTGGATATGGGAATGTCTCTCTCATATTGAAGTCTTCACTTGCGACACTTTTGGATGTTGACACCCAAGATAACATATAACCTAATACAACCTTGACACAAGCAACAAATATATGAGATCAAAGATAGAATCCTTAACTAAAAAAATTTCTCATTTTCCAATTTAAATATGCTTTAACATACAACTACACATTGAAATTAGAAGTGAAAACCCTAGTTTAAATTTCTCCTAAAAGTAATATAGCATTGACAAATTGAAAAAATATGAGAGCTATTGTAAATTAAAATAACCCATTAACAAAACTAAATGATTTGAACTTTATAGCTTAAGCCACAATTCAACATACCTGATAAGTTCAAATATGGAATCAATGGTCTTGCAGGAATGTTTGAGTCCACCTCTTTCACTAGATCATTTCCTTGATGTAATAGTATACACCATTTAATAACCTTTAGCGTTGTTTTGATTCTAGAACACATTACATAAACAACAACTAATTCTATAACTTGCATGTGTTTACAATTTTTATAATATAAAATACTTGTGTTATCCTAAACAATATCATTATAAAATAATTGAAGCCGACAATAATATCAACAATGGACTTCTGAGATGTGGACTTCTCGACTGTAACAACAATGATAAAATACTATTATTGTTACATTCAATTCAACAATATACATAAAATAATACTAATATAACTTGCAATCTCACATAAAGTAAGATAAAATATCAAATTGAAATACATGTATTACATGACGCACACGATGCATGATGTTTGTCTGGACCTATTGTTTCATTCACATTTCTTTGTTCTTGCATATAAAACTTTGTTTTCTTGGGGTTTTCTTTTTTGTACGAGCTCATCCAACACTTTGGAATTGTTGCATATCCTTGGTTGAATGTGCCTCATCACTACATCTTTTCTTTTTTCAAACTGGGCTCAAAAAACTATGTTTCCTCTTTGTATTGATCTTAGATGGAGATACAATATTTATAAACCATATTTTGAACTCTTGATCTAAATTGTTGAATAAGTTCTTAAGGTCATTGTTAAGTGGACATGCTCTCTCCAAACTTGTACCCACGTTACCTAATATATCCCTCTCATATTATTTGTTTTCTAACATAAAAAAATCCAATTTGTTATCTTTAGACACTAAATGGTCTAACCTTGCAGTGGTAAAATGAACCAGATCTGATAGATTCTCTATATCATTAGAAGAATCGATTCATGGAGGAAACATTATATCTTTAGAAGGATTTTGTTTTTGGAGTTCCAATAAAGGGTTCAATGGAATATCGTCATTTAAGTCAACTAATGGTCTATGTGACTCAAGAATTGGATTGGAAAGGTTTGGAAATACCTCGATGCCTTCACCATCTTTACTTACCAACATCTCAACTTCTAATATATGTTTATAGACATTTCCATTCAACACCCAATCACATGTACACACTGTTAAACTCTGATCCTGCATATATGACATGATACCATGTATCATGGGTATCCTCATTTTGGCTACGAATGAGAAAATGATCTATTTTATTTTCGTAATGCTTACATCTTCATCTGGTATTTGAGTTACTCTATACCTTGATAGAATTATTTGTTTCTCAGATATTTTGGGCCTTATAACCTCAACTTCTTTCAATCGTTGATTATGAATGTAAGATATTTCAACTTTCGTCAACAATACATAGATTAATCAGTCAATTTGACGATTGTGTGCATTGCTCTCCTCATTTTTATGTACCCATGATAGGATTCTATCGCGGTGTTTGTATCTTGATTAGAATGAGAAAATTTTTGATAATCCTTTTCCCACATATCTAAAGAAATAAAAAAATAAATTTCAGGCATAAAAAAATGACTAAATACATGCCATGATAGAATATATAAATACATGGACACTACAAATCACTTACAGATTTTATTATTTTCTAACCAAGTGTTTGTTATAGCATGATTTATCACACCTTATGCATCATGCCTTGATGGCCTTCCCATGTCCCTATGCAAACTCATTATACCCCCTTACTTAGTATAGCCTTGATGCTCCAGTATAACCCTGAAAATTACATTTTTGAATATACACGTTGGTCAACAGCTATGCAGCTCGCGTATACACAACTTCCACTATTACATCCCATGTACATCAGGTTTTGTGCTAATATATATATATATATGGAGTTTTTCTCATCAAGTAGCGAATAGCTTGATCCTTGGCCTTCCATATTCCTGGAATCATTTCGATTTGACCCTCCATTTCCCATTTGAGGGCTATATATTGAGCCATTATGAAGCATTGGATGGGGAAAAACGTTGAGAGTAAGGAAACTATAGCGAAATTTCACCCCATTTCCATGTGCTTGAGTATGCATCCCTTTGTCCTTGTTATAGAGCTATTTATGTTCATCTCCCAAGATCTACATTGTCTTTGTGAGATTTCCTTGCTATGGGCGATTGAAGTGGTGGAGGCCCAACTGGAGGAACTTGGTTTCTTGGTTGTGGTGAGTTGCCGACAAAGGTTGTCACATTGTATCTTGGTTTTTACATTAATATAAATATCCATTTATCGTCCAAATATAATGTAGAATTGTTTATATTTGTATCCATGGGTATGGTTGCTTTATACATGTTTAAATGGATTATGCTAGTTTGAATGCTAACATTTAATATATTTTATGTCTAGATATATATTTGTGGTTGAGGGAAAATTTTAGGGAGCAAGAATTTGATCGTGAGATCAATGGTGGTCTTCTTGGAACATTTTTTTGATGTATGGACTCTTTCTCTTAGTTGTTACCTTCTTTAATTTATCTAGCATAGGAATATTTTCTCTGTAACAGAATTGACGACTCCATTGGGCAAGTATCCTTTTTGTTGGGGTTTTTGGGTGCATTGTTGCTTTAATTACTCTATGTTTCTTTGTGTTTCTATGTCGCATTTATTAGTATGGTCATCCATTGGCAATTTCCTTGAGTGATTTGGATTTAAACTTACTTTTTTGCCCCTTTTGCTTGATATATGCAGGTCACAGTGTTGACAGTAGCATACACACACACGCTATGTGTGTTTGAATCATGTACTCATGCAGGCTATGTGTGTTTTGTCCCATGTACATACTCTAGCTATGTGTGTTTGATCCATGTACATACTTAGGCTATCTGTGTTTGACCCATGTACCCACGTATGATACGTGTGTTTGACTGACGTACATACTCGGGTTGTGTGTGTTTGAACTACATACATACGACGATGTTCTTTGAAGCGTTGCGTACACTTCAATTTGTGTTTGATATCTTAGTTGGAGTGATTGTTGGGTGGGTTGTGAGTATTTATGAGCCTTCAAAGTCCCTATATTTTCGGTTGGATACTTCTATTGTGACCATGTGAAGGGTTCCTTTACGATATGTTTCAAATATCTATTGACATTTAGTTCAGATCGATTGCAAATTAGGGCCAATTTGTTGCGGAGGGAAACCCATAACTTAAATGACATTGAATTGGTAAATAATGTATGACTGGTATTTCTTCAATATCTTCACCATATGGTGATATGTGATAATTTTATAACCATACTTGGTCCTATTTAATGTATCTTGATGGCTCTCCTTAGTGAACCCTATGTATATTTCCCTGAAATCCATAATACTAGACCCAAAATATGCAACCATTATGTGCCTAAAACAACTCACCACTACCCTCATCAATTGGAAACATGTGAGATTTGAGTAGATAGTCCCCCATTTGAAGTTTCACATCCTCACAATTATCATTGAATTAATCAAACATCCATTAACTATCTTAATTTGAAAATTACATGTTGTGTGGACATAAAATCAAGTTTCTTTAGAAACTCTTCAATGGATAAAATGGAAACTCGGGGACTCTTAAGGGTTGAGAGGAGGAGGGGGCTATTCTAGGAGCCATATTAGGGTTGGAGAGGGGAATAAATGGGGCTTCTTTATCTTGAACATTGTTCACTACATGTGCTTTGTATATCATTAAGAATCCTCCAAGCAATCAATTGAGTGAGCCGCCAAGACCTATGCTCAAATATACTCCTTTGGACGATTAATAAAAAACATTTTGAAATTCATGACCTTTGTGTAGACTCTGACTTGTTAGAAGCCTAGTATAAAACTTTCGTTATTTTTGTTTGGCAAAACATGGTCAAACAACCCAAATTATCAGTGTAGATTTCAAACCAAACATAGATGGATTCAACAAATTGTCTCCACATAATGTATCCCTCTTATTAAATTGACATCATTACCATTATTCTTGATCCAAGTATAAGAAACCCACTACATATTTCATCAGGTCATCAATAATACTAGTGAGGGATAAGTAGTCTCCCATTTGGGAAATCCAACCTATAGTTAGAGTCATCAAAATTATTCAGGTCAACTTTAGTATGTTCATCGGACATCTAATGTTGATAATGGAAAATGGTTGATGATGAGAGAGGCCCACCTCTGGTGGAGGATTCAACCCTTTTTTTAGTGAAATGGTATATCCAACCACTACGAACATACATATAGGATGGTAAGGACATAATGTAGATGGTTATTCTTGTAACATGATATTCTTTCACTTGCCGCAAATTGCGTTTAGGCCACCAACATGTTTCTAATGGCCACCATGGTACTTTAGGTCCTCCAAAAGGGTTATTGGAGACTGATACCCATGCAAGTAGTGTGACACAATAATTCTTTTGGGATAGTTAGTTTGCAATAGTATGGTTGGGTACACAAAACGTTGTTGGAGAGTTACATACCAATGTGATCAACATCACATAAATATTCCTTTGAGATAAGTATTATATAATGGTATTGTTGGGTTCATCAAACTTTTTTATAACTCTAATAAGACTTTTACATTTGTTTAAGTATTATTCTGCTGATATAATTAACATACTCTTGATATCCAAGTAAAAGTGTATTTTAACTCAACATTTTGTAAAGGCTGGGGCTTGTACTCGGTCCTAATGATAGAGAACTATCAAGCACTATAGATCTCTAATATGCTTAAGGGTATCCAACAATACCTACACAAATCAACCATGACACCAACTAAGGAGGTTAGACTATACCCCTAGCTTTACTACTTAATTCCTCGGTACATAAAGAGATCTCCTTAAGTGTTGTTATTGATGCATTATAACAACAAGATTACCAAGAGGGTTATATAAGGCTAGTCTCAAGTATGCCTAGGCATCTTTCACGATATCTAAATGTGCATGGAAGAATGAATCAATAAACATATTCTACTTGATTTGGTACTACTCAAAGGGGTGCCAAAATAGGTGTTAAAGGATGTCCAAATAGGTGACTTCACTTGTATTCCCTGAATGTATGCTTCCCTTACCACAATTTGACCTAGTGAAATATAGATCTATGTGTTTAAAGATGTTAGAACACATATCTAGCTTGGAGTGTTTTTTTTCTAAAATTTGGACGACATTTGATACCACTTGTAATATCCTTAACCAACATAAACAAAGATTATAGAACAATTACTTATGAAATATGAACAATAACAAAATTAGTAAGAAAGACAATTCCCTTGTATTGATAATTCTAAAAATATGTCACTTTGAGTTGGCAACTTGCCTTGCTAGAGTTCCAATAAAATAAGAATATTCCATAGACTACTAGATTTAGACGTGTCTAATAGTTAAGAACATGTGTTTCCTCCTAAAATATCATAACTTCAAATCGAAAGAAAGCATAATGTGCATTTTTAACCTATTTTTATTTTATACTTATAAAACCCTTATTTAAAAAAAAAATTAAAATCACAAATCAGTCCCTTCTTAGCAATGGTTTTTAGTTAACATTTTCATCTTTAAATTTAATAACTTTTATTTAACTTTTTCATTCATAAATAAGTTTCTAATTAACATTTTTATCTTTAAATTAAATAACTTTTATTTAACTTTTTCATCCTTAAATAACTTCACTTTCACATTTTTATCTTTAAATTAAATAACTTTTATTTAACTTTTTCATTCTTAAATAACTTAACTTTCAAAACTAATGAATCTTTAATAAAACACTCATCTTACAATATGATTTACTAATAAAAATTATTTTATTACAATATAATTTACTAATAAAAATTATTTAAATTAAATACTATCTTTTATTATTATAAAAAATAAAAATAAAATAATAAAACAAATCAAAATGAATAAACCCACCTATTACATTTACATTCATGATATTTTTTTTCATAAATTATTATAACTTCACTATTGTTACCGTGTCTAATTGTGATCTCTTTGTTCTTCCCCATAGACCCTTGGATGAGATAGATAAAAGTGTTGTTATAGAGACCTTTCAAAATATGTCCTCATCCTATTTGTGCATTCTAATTGTGATCTCTTTGTTCTTCCCATAGCCCCTTGGATGAGATAGATAAAAATGTTGTTATAGAGATCTTTCAAAATATGTCCTCATCCTATTTGTGCATTCTAATTGTGATCTCTTTATTTTTCCCCATGGACCCTTGGATGAGATAAATAAAAGTGTTGTTATAGAGACCTTTCAAAATATGTCCTCCTCTTATTTGTGTTTGTGTTTTAATGGAACATTTTAATTAAACCTCGTGTAGAAAAAAATATGTTCTAAACCTCTTTCATAATTTATATATGATTTTTTTAGATATTTCATAAATAAGAAAAATATAAAAAATAAAAAGTGAAAAATGATGAGTGGAAGATGCCATCAATCAATTCCATTGTAGTGACTAGCTAATAATAGACAAAAACATGCAAATATTATAATATATTATGTAATCGAAAAATTGGCAACATATAGCCCAATATATTATACATGCAATTGATATTCATGGCGTTCATTCTTGTCAGCAGTTCACGCTTCAACCCCTTAGTCCACGGAAATCTGAGCAGTGCCACGTTCAACTCTGTGGGTTTCTTTAAAGGAAATATGAGCAGTGCCACGTTCAACTCTGTGGGTTTCTTCAAAGAACAGGCCGCACCGTTGCCTTCATAACCCTTTCATTCTCTTCAATATCTGTTCAATCACATCTATGAAAAATTAGCTTCTGCATAGAAAATATAATGTTACAGAGTTTAGAGTTTATAATTTTATTTACATTAAGAAATCAATAAATTTGGAAAACTCTGGAGAAAATAGGCATCTTCCATCGTGAATATCAAATCCTTCTTCCCCAAACTTATAGAACGTTTTACCATATTCCGTTCCAGACGAACCAGCTGTAATTTCTATCAGTCACCTACAAGTATAAACAGAGATAATTATTGAATTTGAGTATGGCAGAGAAAGCAACCTGGTTCACTTTTGGTTCCAATGCAAATATCTTTCTGAAGGCGAAGGTCATTCTGTCAATGCCATATACTTGAATTGTCGAGTAATCCAATGGTTTCTTAGAATGCTCTGCATACTAAATTCAGGCCGTAGATTATGCAATTAGCTATCTATATAATTTGTCTGTAGCGCACCATTCATTGCTATTGTAATTTTGTTTCGAAGATTGCACTTACAACAAAACTCAATGAAAACGAGTAGAAACACCAGACATTAAAGATTTGTTAAAAATACCATATTTTGTTAAAAATATGTGTGTGTAAGGAGGAGCATCTCGTCTGTCAAGGATTGATATCAGCGTGGAGGTTGCAGCGATGTCTGACCTCTCACACAACCAGCCCGCGCACACAAGTAATGAAGAGAAAGAAAATATTTGAAATAGAGTAGGAGGGAAATGTGATATTAAAATGTTTGAATTTGAATTTGATACTGACCGCCATCTTAAACACCAGTCCCATCCTTAATGACTTAGGGCGGCCAACACACAGAACCTCCAAATCAGTCAAATGACGGAAACAATTTAATGCAGCGCGTGAAGGATGTCCGGATCGGAGTTCTTGAAGCAAGATGCCGGAAAATAATCTACCATGGAGTGATCCCATGGATGTATCATGAACATCACTGCTTCACCATACCTTATGTCATCGATAGTCGTGTGTCTCTGTCATTGGATAGATTCTTCTTAAAGACGATTTTGTCTGGTAAATAAGGCTTGCCCTTTGGGATTTATTATTATTTTAAAAGATAAGTCGTTGAAAGGTAGCTTATCGAAGAGTTATGAGTAGGGCTTAGAGTCATGTATGGGTGGATAAATATAAATTATCTTGTTTAAGATATACATAGAAAATTTCTAATTGATATTATTCCATAAAATTTTAAAAAATATGTAAATAAAGAACATGTATGACAAAACCATTGACCAATCAATGGAGAGCAATAAGCAGCGCAGCGCAGCAGTCGGATTTGATCTGATCCCACTGTTGATACAATACAATAGTTACTGTGCCCCACAGCTGCAGTATTAATTGCTGCATTCTCCTCATCAAAGCACCTACAAAATAATAATTAGGTCGAAGGCTCAGGGCTGCATCTCCAAATCTTGGTATTAAATCCTTTTAATGTTTTTGTTGGTCATTTCAGAAGTTAGGAATCCCTAGTGTATTCTAATTCTGCGTTATTTCTTAACCTGAGTGAAGACATACCCAAATGGAAGATGAGGATCGTGCATTAAAGTTTGCTGTTGCAGATTCCACCATGTCTTTTGACTAATATAACCAACCTCTTATGGACTTTCTCGCCCATCTTCCACAGATAAGGTCGTGCATTAATGACTGTTATACATTCATATATATATATATATAGTTGAATTCCTTTTAATGTTTTTCTTGGTTGGAGGCCACCCAATCAGTATTTAAATTAATTTCGAAGACAGGGAATTTGTAGTAACTATTTAGGGCTGCTCGCTGAAATGAACGATGGATTCTTCATCAACGTCTTTGATTTTTCTGTTAGTAACTTTTGTTCTCAAAGTAACCCGTCATTTAAATCCGGGTAAGGAAAAACAATGAGCCCAGCTGCAACCTTGTGCATCCCTGATCTTCTAATGTTTTGATAAACTGATAGTTTTTCTTTATCTTCCTCCTATAGATCTGGGTACTCTTCTGCACTGAAAATTTGGTATATTTCATCCCTCTGATATACTGGCTCTGACTTTATTTCTCTGCTAGTATCGTCGTATTGCATAATCGGGACCATGTCTTCTTTCTCTTTACCCACTTCTTCTTCGGAGGACACTTCCTGAATTGCTTTATCTTGTTGTGTAGTCCACTTGTGAGACTTCTACTCCTCATGTGAATCATTATTGTCATCAATATCGATTAATTGTGTCAGGAAACCTAGGAAAAGCATTTTTTTGGGACTTTGGCAGAAAACCCTATTTTTATTGTTCTCTACGATAGAATACCAATTCATAGTGTGCCCTGTAGAGATTTAAAGACATGCTTATTCTAAAAATGGGTCATCATCATTCAAAAAAATGTTGGAGGGAAACGTTTCAAGATTTGTCTAGCTCTTTGAACTAATCTCGATTATTATTTTTGATTTTATAGAAGTGGTTTTGTAATTGGATTATTTTCATCAATGAGTACTTTAAGTAGCGTACCACTTTTGTCCCAAGCATATGTCTCATTTAATACACAGGGATGCCAATTATTTTAGCCGTTTGATTTGAACCGCCATCTTTAAATCCTATCTAGGGTTGACAGGTCCTACATTTATACTACCTTGCTCATATGGGGTTGAGTCTTTGAAAACATGTTAGGGAAGAAATTAATTGGAGTAAGAGAGTAAACAATCAATCACACTCCAATAATTTGTCAAAAACAACCATGAGGGAGTAGGTTCAAAAACCTTCTTAAGCAAAAATTAAAATAATTTTTTGAACCAACGATTTAGTGTTTTGTAATTCAAAGAGAGGAAACGGTTGCTCACTCGGTGGATGCGTGGTGCTCTTGTCTTGACGTGGTGCCTCCAATTGGGAGGATGTTCTATCCAGGGGTGGGTTCTAGGTTTGCGGGGCTCTTTACAGTCAGAATGGGTAAAAATGATGTTCAAATGGAAACGTTTAGCCCTTTTAACCCTTATGAAATCTCCTTAATCGTCTAGCCTTAGCTTCTTTAATGTGAATTCATTCTCTTGATTTGTCGGTGCCTTATTGCTTACTCCTACGAAGGCATCCATGGTTTAGATTTTAGACTGATGCTTTATCGACGGCTTAAGCCTTATAATAGTGTAGTGTTATCATTCTTTTATCAACAACTTTAAGTTTACCTCCAGCATCGAGGTATTCCTTTCAACGATGGCTTAAGGTTTATTGTTTGCAATTCCATTCCACCTCATTGGCGTCATAATCTTTAACAGTGCATCGTGTTATCGATGGCTTAAAACTTACTTTGGATCTATATCGACGATCTAAATTTTAATAGTGCACTGCTCTATTCTCTTCATCAGCGAAA
>LPNX010895314.1:3672-106934 GCA_001517045.1 Pseudotsuga menziesii
CATTATTAGAATTTCATCAAACAATTTGAAGTCAGTTTATAAGACTGAAACTCTCTATTTGGTAAACTACCAAGTAATATTTCATAGATACATTCTTCGGAACAGACACACATAAGGTTATCATTTATTTTGTAAAACTTATAAGATTATGACCTTGAAGGAAGTAACATTACTATTATGAATGTAGACGAAAGACAGTTTTTCTTTATTTTAAGGTTTGCAGAAAAGCTTCAGTAGTAGCGAAAGTAATACCTTGAGAATTTTAGAGATATCTATCTAAGCACGATTTTTCTTTGATCAAAATAAGTTTATGCAGAAAAACTGAAATCGTAACTTCAAATTACTTGATTAACTTCGAACCATACTTATACCTGTAGACCTGTAAATAAAAAGTAAACGGCTGCGTTAGCTCGAAAGCTAAGTAAGCCCCAGCCCTTAGACGACACATCACCTTTTGTTGCAAGCAGATAAACAGTTGGAAGCTGAAAAGAAAACTGTTTCTACATTGTACAGATTAAATAAAAAAAAAATACTCTATTATTTTTTTTTTAAAAAGAAATAAAAACTGGTTTAGTCAGTTAACAATTGCATTTATTATGTTTTAATATTATTTTAAAAGTTTTTAAATTTTCCTAAATTTTTGGGGTTTTGACAAGTAGGCTAGTTCATGCATGCAATATATTGTAGCTCCATTACATATTCCACCATGAATGTTTAACTTAAGGATGCATACTTATTACAGTAGAAAGATGGTATTTGTACCTTAGCTGTCTGCTCAAATTGGCCAAGTGTTTCACTTCCAAATTAGAATAATTTTGTAGAGTTTTCATGGCCAATATAGCAAGGCCAAAATATAATGTCAGAAGGGAAATTAGGCTATGAAATTGATGAGAGTTATGATGTCGAAATTGAAATTGGAGAAGTCATGAAAGGTTGATGCTAGTGGTGACTACTTCCGAGGTCTGACCTA
The DNA here is from genome assembly GCA_001517045.1 of Pseudotsuga menziesii. Taxonomy (NCBI): domain Eukaryota; kingdom Viridiplantae; phylum Streptophyta; class Pinopsida; order Pinales; family Pinaceae; genus Pseudotsuga; species Pseudotsuga menziesii. The sequence goes on from LPNX010895314.1 coordinate 4,643, forward strand.
CGTACATCGTGGGTAGGCCTGGAAAAGGTATTTTCCAAGAATCAGTTATGGTTCCGACTCTCAATATCATAAAATGATTGGAGTTGAAAAGTCAGGTTTGGTTCTTTTGAGGACCTGTTTTGTGGTTCTAGCTTCCAATTCCCAACGTACGGAAGGTAGTAGTGGGAGTCAGCAAGTTGGAAGTTATTTGTTGAGACCCAGTAGGTGGTCTTGACCTTTGACTCTCGATGTATGAAGTATAGTGGGAGTTGGGAAGTCATGGAAGGTTAACTAAGAACCAATTGTGCAATATGATTTTAGACTACCAATGTCAAAAATTTCAGAAAGGTAAAGGAACGTCGAGAAGTTGGAATTTAGCCATCATAAGAGAGAATTACCAGTCAAGATTGTTTGTAAGGTGGATTGAGGAGACGATTAGCCAAGATTGGGGTGTTAATTATCTTGGAACCTATAACTTAAATGTTATGAGGTTAGAATGATGGGATTTGATAGTCATGATTGTTTATAAGTGTCAGATTTGTTTATTATTTCGAGTTAACGACTGATTAACCAAGATTAATGATTAATTATGAAATCTAGCCTATTGATGTCTACATTTTCGCATTGTTTGGTATTAATTGGTCAAAATTTGGAAAGCCTAGTTTTGTGTAATGCTCCTTTGATGATTTATTTGGTCATGAAAGGGAAAATAAAAGGGTATCGGAGCAAGAAATCTTTCCAAATTGGAGTTGGAATGAGTTTTATGTCATGTCAAAAGGCCACTGAGGTGATCAAGGACATAACAGAGTTGTATCAAAGCTAAAGGTTTCAGCAATGGGGTTGTTTGGGCCAAATCCATACATACAAGAGGAGAATCAAAGATGAAAAACAAATGCATATGATTTTGTTTGACAACTTGTGAATAATAGTAGTTTCCATAAATACATAAATGGGATTAAAAAACCAAGGAATCTGAGGAATCCTGTAAATTCATCCATGAGATTGATTTTATTAAAGAATGGTAATTGTGTGTCATTTCATGTATTACTAGTATGTCTAATAAATATCTCTATGATGCATAGTGCTTGTAGTTGACCACCTTTGAACAACTATAGTAAAGGACAAAAAGAAAAAAACTGAAGTTTCCAAAAGAAAATGGTGACCATGAATGATGCCCAGGACCCCTATGAGCATGATGAGGATGTCCTTGGAGAAAATATGCAAGAGGGAAATGTTGAGAATGCATCCAATGAGAGAAGAGAGAAAAGAAATCCCCATAATTCAGTTGATCAAGGCTCAAGAAGAGAAAAACTAGATTAATGTTACCATTTTTCAGAGCCTCACTAACCTTCAATAGAGACCTAATCTTGGATCTAATCCAAACGATGCTCGTTAAATAAATGTAGAGAGACTATTTAGAGATCACACTAGGAATAGGATGTTGAGTCCAAGAAATGGATCTACGAGCATGGTGCATAAGGTGTCTTTATCAAGATCTTCTAGAAGTTTGTGTGATTCTTGAAGTACTCCAAAGCATACTTCCCATAGGTTTGATAATACAAGGGAGAATTCTAGAATAATTTCATAAGAAGAAGTTAGAAAGGAAAGGCCTCCCACATTAGACAAAGAAAGTAAGACAATTTAAGAAGAAGAGGCATGGATTCTTGGAATGAAGAAATATTTATGTATTCATGACTACTCATAAAATGAAAAGGCCATAATTTCTATTTACAACCTCAATGGGAAAACTTCAATTCGGTGGGAGAACCTAATGCAAGAAAAAAGAATTAAGGAGAGGAGGATTAGATGAGAACAATTCCAAATGCATTTCAAGGAAAAATACCTATCTTCCAGGTATTATGATAACAAGAAGAAAGAATTCCATGAGCTAAAATTGGGACGAAATTCAATTGAAGAGAATGTCCATAAATTTTTGAAACTGTTGAGGTATGTGGGTTGCATAAAAAATGAAAGAGTAAAGATTCCTTGCTTCCTTAGAATCCGACCCGAATGTTACAGAGATAGATTGAGTTTATGTGCCAAAATGGTATTGCTATAAGATCCGTAGCAGCATTTGTAGTTTTTCCAATTAATATCATCTGAAGTGGTAGAGGAAAAATACGTAGCAATAGAAGTCAAATCTGTTGGATCCATAGCATCATAATTGAAACCTATTGGATTCATAGCACCATCATTTGTAGCATTGAATGCATAGTCTAAAGAATTACTTGAAGAGCCCTCTGAAAATTGAACACTTCTATCAATGAACAATTGATTGGTGGTGCAGTTGAAAACCTGATAGCCCTTAACATCATCAGGATATCCCATGAAAATACATGACCGACTCTGTGGTTCTAATACCTAGTTTTTCGCTGGAATGTTAGCCCATGCTCGAGAACCAAACACTCTGAAGTGTTTCACTATAGGTTTCCGACTGCCCCAAGCTTCAAAAGGAGTGCCTCCCTTCAATGCTTTATGAGGAACTAGGTTCTGGATGCAGCATGCATAATAAATGGCCTTACCTATAACTTTAGGGAAAGAGATTGGGACTGCATCATGCAATTTGACATTTCCTTCAGAGATATGTTCTTCCATTCAGCCACATTGTTCTGCTAAAGAGTCTATGGGGCAGTACGTTGCAATTTCATGTCTTCAAAAGCACATAACTGCTCAAGTTGTTGTTTACATATTCCACCTAGCCTTGATGAAGCTAACGAATTGGCAATGCATTATTATGAGAAGATCATAGGAAAATTCGAATTTCAACCCATGTGAAAGGGAAAGACAAAAGAAATCTTTGACCAAAGGAAAAGTGGATTCAAATCCCCATTTAGAATTCATCCAAGGAATTTTCAATCAAGGAAGAAAGCACAGAGTGTAAATGATCTAGCAGTAGCAGTAGAAAAAGGACCACTCCGGTGTTGGGGATGTAGATAAAACCATGTGCTTAGGGATTGCTCGCATCGAAGAGAGAACCCTCAAAAGCTGCATAACTTGGAAGAAGTAGTTACAGTGGAGGATATGGCAAGGAAAAATCCTTGAATTTATCTAGTGTTGGATAACCATTAGGAAGACCATCAATATACGGTGGTGGAGGTTGAAGGTAAGGTTGCTAATAAATATAGAAAAAGTTTTGATATATCCAGGATCTACTCATAGTTATGTTACTCCAAAATTGGCTAAAGGTTGTTCTTTTAGAAACGTGCAACATGATAAGTATTGGATAGTTCAGTTAGCAACTGGAACAAAGAGAAGAGTAAATGAAGTGGCGATGGAGTGCCCCATAGAGTTGAATCGAATCCCCACCAAAGTAAATTTGAATGTCCTACCATTATGGTATTATGATTTTCTTATAGGTATGGATTGGTTGGGAAAGCATAGGGTCAAGGTAGAATACTATGAAAAGGTCCTTAAATGCATTGATAAAGTGGGAAGGTAAAGAAAGGTGAAAGGGATTCCCAAGCAAGTTTAAGTCCGGATGATCTGATCTTTGAAGCTAAGGAATTTGTGCCAGAAAGGTTGCCACCAATATGCATCCCATGTGTTAGATTTCTCGGAATTCAGCTTCTTAAATTCATCAATCAACTCGAGTTGAATCTCGTTGAGTGTATTTGGGAACACTCCTATTGGCACAATGGAAAACTTCATATACCAGTCTAGTACATGAACTAGTAGGGTTGTGATCAGTTGTGCTTTCTTGGCATTCTCATCCTGGATCTTCCATACAGTCCAGACAGTGTCACACAAAAACCAATGCTACCCTGGGTCTTCAATCCCATTCCCATTAAATATCGGGAGCTTAATGTCAGTTCCATCCATTGGATTGATTGGTGTTGTATTGACTGATGTAACGTCCCCAACCCTCCGACTGGTGAAGAGGATGCTACCGATTCTCCTATCTACCTGGGAAACTAGCCCCATGAACATACACATGTTAAAAATTAAAATGCTTTGAACTAAAACATGCATAGATGCATAATTATTTATCATAGATTGGAAGTAAACTACATTCCATTCAAGCATTTAGCATGTTCATCATTTTCATTAAACATCAAATATAATTGCAGAGATGAAATAGACAAGAATACTTATCTTATGAAGAAGCTCGTCCGCAACCAACTATGTCGCTGCAACATTCCACCCAACCATAGGCCAGTGTGATCCTTAATGTCCCAGCAACACTGCCACCCCCAAGCTGGGGATGATTCGCACAAGGAATAAGGAAACTAAGCAGGCTCACACATAGCAAAATATATGTCAAAACTCGGTCAATCCAAAGCTATGTTTGGGTTTATCAGACTGCCAAGGGGACACAACAACACATAACCAAGCCAACAAGTTGGGTTTATCAGGTAATCAGGAGATGGAAGCACTATTTTATAAGCTAGTGGGCTCACTAAAGAGCTAAGGATGCCTACACCAGAACTAGCTTGACTCCTAAGACATCCACACATACCCAACACAAGGAATCATTCCCTTCTTTGTTACACAGTCCCTCAGGCCATGACTTCCCTTCCAATGCTATTCAAGGGGGTGTAGAGAAGAGTTCCATCCCTCTAGCTCTATCTATGAGGCTCCTACAACCACTAGGTTTGTTAAGCAGACTCCTTTCCACTCCTACATAGTCTAAAGACCAATTGCATACACAATAATATACACAATTTCTGGGTTGAGGAAAATAGTTCGGCCATAGAATTAATTACCAAGGAGGGTAAGAACAACCCCTAACAGAAAAATTCAATTTTCCAGGGACGTTTTGGCCCTAACATGGCCAAAAACGAATTCAAACACACCCAAGAGAACATGTTCTCTCCTCCCAATCACTGGGAAATTCAAAAACAATTTTTAGCTTGGCAATCAGTGGGGAAAATGCAACAAAAACATTGGGGAAACTCCAAAAATGGATTTACAGATGGAGAAAAAAACCAAGGAGAGAAATACAATCTCAACAATCTTTTAATGACACCATAGAGCCAAAATCGACCTCTGCAAAAACCCAAATCGCATTTCTTATTTCTGAAGGTGACTATGGCAATATGGGAGCCAAAATGACTGGAATAAACCCCCCCAAAAAATGTGAATATAGCTTCTTGGCCACTCAGCAAGGTAAAAACGATTACCAGCAATTGGAGAATCCATGAAAACATAGGAAAACATAAATCTTCCTTAACCACTTGCTGAACATACCAAAATGAATTTCTGGGCATGCACATATGAGGAAAATGACTCCAACGTGAAGGATGAAGACATAGGAAGCTTCAACTACATGCAGGAAGCCCATGCGAAGGAGAATGGGTGAGGAAAATGGAAGCAATGGGTGAGTAATGGCTTGGGCATGCCTTCCCAAGCATTTACTTGCCCCATAAGTCAAAAAAATGTTTTCCAAAATCTAATGACTTCTTCAATTCAAATTTCTTACTTCCATCCTCTTCCCCATCCCCATGGATTAACTAACTCAACCATTTTTTGAAGAATTAAATGATTGGGTGCATGAGACAAGAAAGGTAGTTGATTGTTTGATGGTTTCTCCCATTGACATTTGGATTTTCCCCATTGGCCCCAAAGGTTAAATATTTCCCCCTCCTTATCCTTAGGAAAATCATGCCCCCATCTCATTATTTTTTTGCATAGACATAGCTGGTTGTGGGTATTTTAATTAAAATGCATATTTACATGATGTCAAAATTATAATGTGATGGCTATCAAAAAATATCATCGGCAACGATTTTAATCGTCGAAAAAAAAAACGTTAAATCGATGGTGGGGCTTTTGCCTTTAGCTCCACACCATGATTAATTACAATATCTACATCATATACATTTAAAGAAAACGTGGTCAAAACCAAGGTGTTACAACTGTTGGTACAGTCAAGACAAAATTTGGACTACTTAGACTTCCTTGTCCGCTATTTACAGCGTTAGTACTACTTATATTTACAGAAATACTCAGAGACAGGTCTTGTGATCTTACCTCTAGTAATGTAGGAAATTGTGTAAACGTTCTTGTTCCTAAGCTTTAGTTGACTCCTTGAAATCTTAATCTCCTTCTGATATTGGTTGATACTCCTCTTCCTCGTCACAAGAGCCTTCGTCTAGGTACGATGTAAACTCGTAGCCTTCTTCTTCTTACTTTGTTTTGCAACTACCTCATCCGAATAGAGTTTTTCGTCTTTTGCCGACCTGAATCTTCTTCCGCTCCTCAAAAATCCCAGTTCTAGTTCAGCTCCACTTTCTCCTAGGAACATCTCATTGTAGTGTTCTGTTGAGACATAACCTCTCTTTTCTATTCAGTCTATCATTCGTAGAATTCCTTTTTCACATATAAGCATTTTCATCCACGTCATCAAAGATGATAGATATCGACTGCGTGGTCCTTGAAAAAAAATTCGCTCGGCCTCACTGCATGAGGTTATTGTATCAATAGTGAACTCAGTGATATATCCTTCTATGATAATAGCTGCCAAGAAGTCCATAACCCTTGATATAAGGTTGTTTATTCTTTTCAACTGCTCAATCAAGAATGGAGTCCAGTCTTTCGGTTCTTCTCCTTGAAAATGATTTTGTTTGGTTTCCAACTTAGACAACCACTCATACAATACAACGGGGAACTTAGAAAATAAACTCTCATAAATGTCTGAATAGATGTACCAGCCCAACTAGTCTGTTGGGTTCCACCATGTTCCTTTTCTTTCTTCTCGTGCAACCTCTAGCTCTTTGAAATCCACCCAGTCTTGGATCTTCGGTTTCATGGGATTCTAGAACATATCCCTCAGCACAACACTTTAAGGTCCTAGCAATGGAACCATTTGTTGGATTTCTCTCCCTGTGACCCAAGTTCAACCCCCTTTTGTTCAACACAACAAAGCCTAAGATATCAGCCCAACGGAGTAGAGCCCAGATGATAGCACCTACGACACAGATGTCGTATCACCCTAGATATCTCATTTTTATGGATAACTGCCAGAACCACATTCCTGTAGTTTGTGCGGGAGGGTGTTTTAGGTCCTTGGCTCTGCGCCAAGGTTTCCAACAAAGGCTGGGAAGGTGGGTTGGTGGTTTGCATGTTATATATCAACACTGAAGTATGATTCACCCTTATTTATGCAATCTTACGTATATGCACAGTGAACAGACATCACAGACATATTCATTACTAAAATGTGGCATTCATACATTTTACCATTTATAACACAATAACCAATCAATTATTAAACATAGTAAATCTGCACTTATCTAAGCTACTCAACATTCACACATATACAAAACATGTAATGTGGAAACCCATCCAGGAAAAAGCCACAAGGTGCTCTTCATCTGGCATTGGCATGAGGAAATATATGCACCTTTTGTATGTACATAAAGCTATAGACTTTGTTCAAGATATTCTCTTCTATCTCTACAAACTTCTCCTCCCTCTCATGATCTTTGATATTCTCTATCTTTATCACTCTACTCTACTCCTACTTAGTGATCCACACACATCCTGGATCAAATCGACCTTCTCTATCTATTTGCACACTCAGTTGCAGAACCACTACTCTGATGCACTCAGTGATCCAGAGTCATTAACCAAAGCTATCTACCTCTAGTCTAGCTCAAGCGTCTTTTTCAAGAGTCTAGAGACTTACTCAAAATTGTTGTATCAACTAACCGGCTGAAAACCATCTAAGCAAGAACTAGCTAACCCATTTACAACTTGGGTTCCTCCTTTTATAACCTTATTACAATGTCGATATAACTCCCATACATTCTTGTTACAGACTCAATACTGACTCGATACAGACTCTAACAGACTCACTTTCAGTCACTATCCCAACCGACTTACTATCTTCACTTAACAGGTTTTCTTTCTTATTCTAGCAATACATAACCGAAAAAAGGCACTATCGACCTGACTTACGAAAATTCCTTTACACATGTGGTTTTCTCCAACTCCAGCTGAGCTCGAACCCAGAATCGTTAAGGGTTGTTTCTTTCTCAGTGTTATGCCTTATTGTTACTTTATGGCAATTACCTTATCTACACACCAGCTTCTGCGAATATTCTGCCATGTCATCTCATCTCTTGCTCTATCCTTATGTCGTAGCTTACTAAACTGGTGCAACTTCCTCCTCTCGCACCTTCTCATTGTCTTCCTCCCTATCTTCCTTCTTCTGTTGCAGCATACTTCTCTTTTCCTTGATGATGTTCCTTATGTCACAACTCCTTCTTCTTCTTCTTTACCCTCTTCTTTCCTACTTATGAAGAATTCTACCCTTCTATCCCGAGGCCCAACACCAAGCATCAGATTCAATAGAGGACAAAGGCCCAAGGATAGAGGAATATAAATGGTTGCAAGAGTTTAAGGATGTATTTATGGATGAAGTTCTAGGACTAACAGTGAAAAGGGACATTGATTTCACAATAAATCTTGTTCCAGGGGTAGCGCTAGTTTCCAAATATCCTTATAGAATGAGAATGCCAAAATTGGTAGAGTTGAAGATGAAACTACATGAATAATTAATTGACAAAAAATATATTAGACCAATTGTGTCTCCTTGGGGAGCACCAATGTTATTTTTCAAAAATAAAGATGGGACTTTAAGGCTATGTATTCATTAAAGGAAGCTAAATAAAAGTAATAATCAAGAATAAATATTCATTGACCAAATTGATGATTTGTTTGATCATATGAAGGGAGCCGGAGTGTTTCAAAGATTGAATTGAGATCTAGTTATCACCAAGTGAGGATAAAAGAAGAATAAATTCACAAGACAACTTTCCAAACAAGATATGACCATTATGAGTTCACGGTGGTTCCATTTGGTCTCACTAATGTACCCGCCACATTCATGTGTCTCACGAATAGTGTCTTCAACAAGTATTTGGATGAGTTCGTGCTAGTGTTCTTGGATGAAATTCTTGTTTAATAAAACAGTTAAGTAGAGCAAGAGGAACACTTGAGAATGGCGTTACAGATTCTTAAAGATCTTAGATTGCACACCAAGATAAGTAAGTGTAACTTCTATCAAAGAAGGGTACAATACTTGGGTCATGTTATTTCGAAAGAAGGAATTGTAGTGGATCCAGAAATGATTGAAGCCATAATGGATTGGATTACTCTAATGAATGTCACAGATGTCAAATATTATATGGGTCTAGTAGGATACTACAAAATTAAGATTCATTGTGGTATTTTCCAAGATCATTCATCCAATTATATTTATGCGAACGAATAATGTAAAATTTGTATGGTATTAGAAACATGAATCAAGCTTACAATGATTGACACATTAACTTACTAATGCTCATGTTTTGAAGATTGCACATCCAAATAAGGATTTTGTGGTATATATGGATGCTTGCATCGAAGATATAGGTGGTGTGTTGATGTAGGAAGGGTTTATGATTTTCTATGAGTCCCAAAAATTAAAAGGCACAAGAGGAATTATGCAACTCATGATCTAGAATTAGTTTCCATAGAGCACACTCTAAAGATGTGGAGGAATTATTTTTTTGGAAGAAGGTTTGAGCTTAGGATAGATCACATGATCTTAAAGTAATTTTTTGATAATCATAAGCTTAAATGCTAGGAAAGTTAAATGGCTTGAATTTCTTTCTGAGTTTTATTTTGAAATCAAACATCTAAAAGGAATGGAGAATAAGGTTCCATACACCCTTAGCAGAAAAATTAACTTAGCAACTTTGAGTATGTGAAATAAAATATGAGAATAAGAGTTCTTGGAGCTCAAAATAAAGATGAAGCTTAACTTCATGTAAAAGAAAAATTGCAGCAGGGAAAACCAAATAAAAAGTGTGAAGGATATCAACTTAAAGAATATGATCTTTTTGTTTACAAAGGACTATTGTATATTCTAAATTGTGTAGAGTTGAGGAATATGGTAGTGAATGAAATTCATCAAATGTCATACTCTAGACACCCAATATGTCAAATAACAATAACAACAACAAGAAAGCAATACTTTTGGCATGGGATGAAGAAGGATATAGAAGAATATATCTCTCAGTGTCAAAAGAGCGAACAAGTTAAGGTAGTGCATCAACATCTAGTAGCACCATTACAAACTTTACCTATTCTAGAATGGAAGTGGGAAGTAATTTATATGGATTTCATAATAGGTTTTCCAATGACAGTCAAGAATAATGATTCAATTATGGTTGTGGTGGACAAGCTATCAAAGGAAACTCATTTTATTCCAATCAATTCCACCCATAAGGTAAGTGAAATAGTGAGTATCTTCATGAAGGAGGTATTCAGATTGCATGGATTACCCAAAGTGATAGTCTCAAATCATGATGCAAAATTTACATGCAATTTTTGGAAAGGGTAGTTTGAGGAGTTGGGGACTCAACTGAATTTTAGCACATGATATCATCCATATGGCCAAACTGAAAGAGTGAACCAAGTCCTTGAAGACATGTTAAGTATGTATGTTATGGATAAGTCATCCAAGTGCGAGGATTACCTACACGTGGTATAATTTGCATACAATAATGGTCATCAAGGACCATTGAGAATGAGCTCATTTGAAGCATTGTATGACAAGGGATGCAGAACTCTACTGATTTTGGATATTCTAGTGAGAAGAGTAGTGCTTGGGCCATAAATTCTCAAGGAAATGGAATAGGAAATTGTTAGGATCAGGAAAAATTTAAAGGAAATGCAAGACAAGAAGAAAAGTTATGCATATTTAAAAAGAGTGCATAAGGAATTAAAAGTTGGGGAACATGTTTACTTAAGAGTAAATCCAAAGATAAGTTCCCTAAAGTTGGGGATTTGTGCCAAGATGGCACTGAGATATCATGGTTCATTTGAAGTCCTTGATAGTATTGGACCAGTTTCATATAGGATTGCATTTCCTACTAACATGAGAGTTCATAATTTTTTTCATGTTTATTTGCTTAAGAAGTATGTACATGATCCCAATCACGTAACTTATTAGAATGTGATTCATGTGTAACTCGAGGAAGAGTTACAAGTGGATCCTACACATGTCCTTGACAAGAAGGTAACATTCCTTAGGAACTGAGCCATCGAACAGGAGAAGGTGCAGTGGAAACACCTTGTCCTTGATGAGGCTACGTTGGAACTACATTATGACAAGAGGGAGGCATAACCATTTTTGCTCATTTTTTAAAACACCGAGGACAATGTTGTTTTTACGAAGAGGATATTGTAATACCCCATTTTGACCCTTGGTGTATATATTGGGTTGATGTGAAAATATTGTGTATGTATGTGATCTATGACTCCTAGTGTGGAGCTCAAGGACAAGGCCCCGCTAGTGAATGCCTAAGGTTATCAAGGAAGGTATTATTTATTTTGTAGACTATGTGATAGTAATCCATGCACAATATAAAATCATGTAAATATTTATAATGTAAGTAAAAAATCTAGGGATGGCTATGGAGGAAAGAAGAAATGATGGGGTTGTATGTTATCCACTAGGGAGAGGTGAGGGGGTGTGGGAGTTTCAACGCTCTATTTCCAAGTGTCATCTTGAGATCCCAAGAATATGTCCTTGCCACTCTTACATTTTGTTGTAAGTAAATAGTTGATATATTAGCTCCTACATTTAATGGAGCATGGGGCTAGGTTCAAAATGGGTATGGATAGCTATGGGATAAATTGATGGATGCAATAGTTAGTTAATACTTTGTGGAGTTGTGTTACATGGACCAAGGACCCATGATGGGGGACTAAGGGATAAATTGGTATGAAAGAGTGCACTTATGTTAATCCCTAAACCCAACATGAAGAGTCATGACCCACTTGAGCAAATAGTAATGCGTTATCCTTCATTATGAACCCATGGGGAAGAATCATTGTTGAGTTGTCTATGTGTATTGCATTCTGAGCCACAACCATAGGAGGACTTGGGTTGAAGAGGAAGAGCCAAGTCTAAGAGCATTCAAAATTCCAAGAATCCATGTGGATTGTGAAAACTAGTGAAGGCATGAAATCTATGTCTATTTAGTAGATTGGACCTTATATAGCCACCCTAAAGAACACTGGAGGGATGGGGCTCCCAAGGGACTATGCAATAGAGAAGAGTACCTTCTATGTGTTGGGTATGGTAGGGATGTGGGTGCCAAGGATAGATGAAGTTGATTGAGATTTCTGTAGCTATGTGGTTGAGCTCAGTATTTTATCAATCATTTTCCTTACCTTTTAATGGCTTGATAAACCCAGTTGTGTGATGGTTTAGCCTGAGTGTTTGTGCTTATGATTATGAGTGATTATTTGTAGTTATCCTTATTGGATAAAATATCCCATATTGGGGGTATTCTCATAACTTAAATATTATAGGTTGGGTAGAGACCTACAATTAGGTGGAACATTGAGCTCACATAGCAAGTTGCTTTGGAAAATTTTAGTTGAAAAGATAAGTGTTCTATTGGTTATGAATGTCCAAAATTTCTATGTGATGTATGATTGTTTATTCATGTTGAATTAAATGAAATGGAATCTTGAATTGTTCAATATAATTTATGTTCAAAACCCAGAAATGAGTTTGTTATTGCACATGATTTTATTGTTGTTATGCCTGTGATGAGTAGGCTAGTTCATGCATGCGGTGTATTTTAGTTCAGTTACATATTCCAATGTGAATGTTTAGATTGCACTTGCATAAGTATTGTAGCATACCTTAGCCATGTGCTTGAATCGAAAAAGTGTTAATATTCCAAATCAGAAGAATTATATAGAGTTTAGATGGCTGGAATAGTAGGGCAAAAACCTAAAGCTGGAAGGGAAATTTGGCTAAGTGTTGAAGAGAAGTTTGTCTACCGATGTGTCGAGTGTCAATGTGTCGACATTGGAATCATCGTAATGTTGGTGTAAGGGTTGTTGAGTTGGTGCTGATTCATAAAGCCAAAACTTGGGTACCAACAGAGGAATTTAGCAATTAAATCTGCGTAGTAGCGTAGTGGTGGTGTTCTAAATCCTGACCTTTGATTCGCTGAGTAGTGGTGATAAAGGTACAAAATTGGCCTCAACTAAGTTGTGAAAGGATAATGTTAGCGGTGTCGACTTCTAAGGGATAGTGTATGAATGTTGGGGAAGATTGGTGGAGGTGTTCGCCACAAATAAGTTGTGGTTTTGAATCTCGATATAAAAATTATTAGAGTTAGCAAGTCAGGTTAGATTCTGTTGAGGACCCATTTTGTTTTTTTTGCTTTTGAATCTCAACGTACATAAGGTAGTAGTTGGGATCGACAAGTTTGATGTTATTTATTTATACCTATTGGGTGGTCCCGATCCATGACTCCCAATGTATGGAGTATGGTGGTCAGAGCCAGGAAGTCGAGGAAGGTTCATTGAGAACCAGTTGTGCATTCTGATTTTTGACTCCCAATGTCGAAAAGGTGAAGGAACGTCGACAAATTGAAATTTATCCATTGGAAGAGGGAATTAGCATCCGATACTGTTTGTAGGGTGGATTAAGGAGTCAATTTGACAAGCTTGGTGTGCTAATTAGCTTGACACCTTTAATTGAAATGTTATGAGGTTAGAATTATGATATTTGGAAGTCAAGATTGTTTATAACCATCATATGTTTTTATTAGTCCAATTTAATGATCAATTAACCTATATTAATGATTAATTAGGAAACCTAGCCAATGGATGTCTATGTTTCTACATTGTTTCTATCAGTTAAGAAAACGTGGGAAGCCCGATTTTGTGTAATTCTCCCTTTAATGACCCATTTGGTCAGGAGAGGAATGATAAAATGGTATATGAGCAAGAAATCTTGTCAAAATGGAGTTGGAATGAGTTTCGCGTCATCTCAGAAGGAAATCGAGGTGATTGAGGATGTGGCAATGTAGATGCCTAAGAAAAATACATAACATAATTAAACTCATCCCACACACAACATGCATATACCAACATATTATCATGGGTATAATAATAGTAATCATTCACATTCAAACACAATAATAAATTAACAAGTAACACTTATCTTTTAATTGAAATTGTCCAAGCAACTGGATATGGAAGAGCAACTTTCCACCCAACCATAGATACTCTGTCCAACACTTTATCTCTCTAATGAGAGGCTGCCCCCAATATAGGATATGTAACCACTAGGGAGTACCTACTCAGTCTCACTCACAACCATAGGAACACATACTCATGCTAAGGTAATACACAAGTGGGTTTATCAAGCATGTAGAGAATCAAGGAAGGAAATTGCTAATCCAGTGAGCTCAACCACAAGGATATAAGCATTACAATTGGATTCATCCATACTTGTGACGCATATTACCTACCACACCCAAAACAAGGAAGTTCCCCTTATCTACTACTCAGTCCGTCAGGAACCCCTTCCCTCTAGTGCTATTAAGAGTGCCATAGAAATGTCCAAGCTACTAAACCTTCATATATTTATTTCCTTAACTGTGTTTATCAAGTAATTTTAACCTCTTATATCTCTCTTACTTCAATCATCTCTTGTATTTTTTTATTGTTGGCCATGTGAATTTCATCCACAAAATTCAATTTCCAGGCTTCCAAATCTGGTTCTTTCCATGGATTTTTGGACTTTTGACACTCTCAAATTCACCCCAAGGCTTATGTCTATGTATTAACCACTGGATCTAACAACCCAAATTAATTTATGGAAAATTTTGACACTCTAAAACACAACGTTTTATCTGATTTTGATTCTGATTTCTATTATTTTTCACTATTAGGAATGCATAGCATGCTAAGAATTGGAGCTTGGTTTCTAAACAATTGAATGGGAATGAAGGGAAACAAATATCCATAAGGGAAATTGACTTCTGGTTCAAGTAAACCAATCTCATAACCTAGCATATGAATTTAAATGTTCAACCCATGTTCCATTAAATTAATGAGTTGATCCCTTAGTTGCATCCTTACACATAAATAAAGATCAACAATGAAGTCCACTCATATAGTTTCTTACCATTTATGGAACATGGGTTCTCAAGATGACACTTGGAAACAAATGTTTAATCCCACACACTCCTCAACTCTCCCTAGTGGATAAACATAGCTACCTCATTTAAGTTTCTTCCATAGCCATCTCTTAGACTTTTATTTACATGGTTTTTACATTTGTCCCATGGTTTAATAACACATGTCTACATAATATGAAATGTTTTCTTTTATAAGATGATAATTCTATAGCGGGGCGTTGGTCTTGATCTCCATGCTAGGAATCATACCCCATGTATTTACAATATTTACATATGAATCCAATAATTCCAAGGGTCAAAATGGGGGTATTACACTACCCAAGGCACTTTTTTTCCTACTTGAGAAATCCTACTTGAAATGGAATATCATTGCACAAAAATTATGAACAAAGAATATGGCTTCAATCATTTAGAACTCCTCATGGTTACCTCAAATGTCTCGATCGACAAGAAAAGGAAGGCGAGGGGGTGTATGTATATTTGTGGCCTGATTCCCATGTAGGTTTCAATAAGGTGTTCTTGGCAGGTGACGACACCAAAGCCAATATCATGCACCAAGTGGAAAT
Source organism: Pseudotsuga menziesii (assembly GCA_001517045.1). NCBI lineage: Eukaryota > Viridiplantae > Streptophyta > Pinopsida > Pinales > Pinaceae > Pseudotsuga > Pseudotsuga menziesii. The sequence continues at coordinate 20,133 of LPNX010895314.1, forward strand.
TTTTGCAAGTGTAAGGAATTTGGATGGACTATGTTTCCAAGGGGTCATTCTCATTTTTCTCATGTAGTTGCATAGATTTCTATTGGTGCCATCGTTGATAATACTATTACTACAAAAGGAGGGGTTTTAAGACCTTTGTTTAAGACAATATCTTTGGTGCATATCTACTTCCCAGTTTTTTTCCCTTTCTATTAGATTCTTTGACTTTTTCATCTTGAAGGTAACAAAAGAGGGTTAGAAAAATGGATAGTGGAAAAAAAATATAGTTTGTTACTTCATCTTGGGTGCTCAGGGTTATGGATACTTCGAGCAATACTGAGAACTAGAGGTAGAGTCGACTTGCGAGAAGATCCTAGGGACACTACATGGAGGAACAAAATTGATTCGGAACCAAATAAAGTTATAGGTCATTGAGTGAAGGATCTCTTCCTATTATGCCTTTGCCTATGCTTCTATCTTTTCTCCAAATGTAACTTTTGCTTCTACTTTTATCCATACTTTTACCCCTTTTGTATCCAAAGTAAACCACTTATAGGAAAATAGAAAAAGGATCTCAATCTGGGATGGGAAATGGCCCCGAAACTAATGTTTTTTTTGTTCAATACCTATAGGTAGCACCCAATCCAATACATAGTAACAACCAAGGTGATCCTCTTGGTCATATGAGAGGAGGGGTGATTCATGTGATCCTTAACCTATGCCTCTATATTTTATTTGAATCCAATTGTTTTTGCTAACTTTACCATGTTTTCCCCCCTATGGTCTCTATCAAGTAAACCACTTACAGGTAAATAGGGAAAGAACATCAGTATGGAGTGGTAGATGACACTGGAACTAATGGTTTTGGATCTGGGACGATCTTGTTAAAAATATACAAATAACACCAAATATGTGAATACATAGTAAGAAATAAGGGGACTCTCTTTGTTGGGATTAATAATCCTCCCTTTCACCACATAAGTGTATTTGTCTATTTTCCTAGCTTAGGAGGTATTCATCAATCCACTAGTGCACGGGGGACATACCCAGGAGTCACCTACCACTTATGAGTTTTGGTGCCACCATGAGGTTTGGTTCCACTGATGCCAATACCTACATTTTAGGAAACCTCTCTGAGTGCCACCAGTAGTCTCCTTCATTTGGCCGTGGCAAGTATTTATTCATGTTAAGTTATGTTCCATTTACAATCAGTTAGATCACAATCAATTACCCTAGCGCCAGTTTGCATGATTGAAGGGAGTGTGGATGCCTTTGTTCACCTACCCTCATCAATTAAATGATTGTAGACTAATTTAGTTATCCATAGTTACATTAGTGAGCTCCATTGGTGATTATCCCACACTGAGTTAGCTCTGGAGTCAGTCCAGGTTGGTAGATTTGAATCCTATCTTAGGCATTTGAATTCTCCTACATGTATAACCATTGTATTACATATTAATTAATGATTCATGAATATAGTCATATTATTCCAATTTTGTCTCCATATGTGTGCAATTTTGTCATGATTAATTGAATAGTCTATGCTAAATTCCTCTCTCTTCTGCATACTTCTTTTCTCATTCGAATTCATACAGGCTGATGATCCTATGCTTCATTGAATTTAACATGCTATCAAAGCAGGTATCAATGCCTTCCTCGAACCTTGTAAAGTTCCATTGATGCACCATAAGCCATTGATTCTCCACATAATTATGGAATAATTGTATTGCTCCCTCTGGATTCTGTCCAGAGAATTATATCCAAGTGTGATGGACTAAGAGAAAGTGCACATGTCGAAGTGAAGTGTGTTTGAGCTAAAATAATTTGAATTGAGTTTTTTTGCAGGTACATCCACAGAATTTCTAAATATTTTTTTATCAATATAGTTTTGAAATGGAGAATTCAATAGCTCTAACTCCTAGAATCCTTACTCCTTTCAATTACCTTGATTGGATGGAAGACATGTAGATTTTCTTGCACAACAAAGGTCTATATAGGATTACCATGGGAATAGCAATCGAACCGGCCAACTAGTATATTGAAAAATCAAAGCATCTAGATAGGATTGATGAAGCTTTTGGATACATGTGCATCCACATTTCTAGGGAGCTATTGTTCCATCTTGTTGGAATCAGAACTCCAAAACAAGTATGGGATAAGCTCAAATCCTTGTTTGGAAAAAAAGATGACTTGAGGATCCATATCTTGGAGAATGAACTAATAGAACTATATCCCAGTAACTTTGAAACTATACAACAATTTTTATCAAAATTCAAATAATTGGTCATGCAATGCAAGCAATGTGGGATTGAGAAGAAGGATGAGCAATTGGTGCTCTCCATACTTAGAAAAATTGGCTCATATTTCTCAGTGTTTGTCTCTACGTTTCACTCTAGGAGACTAACGACACCTAATTGGAGAATTTCATCCCTTAATGCCTTCACAAAGTCTCTAGTCCAAGAACAAGACAATATTATACAGATGGGATCCCTCAAAGCCTCTCAAAATCAAGCTCTCTTAGTTGGCGAGACAAGGAATGTGAAAGCAAGAAGGAAGCATAAAGGTAAAGATAAAAGAAACACTTAATTTGAACCTAAAGATGAGTTTGATCCATTAGATGAATCCTCGAGCTCTAGAAAGGACAAACATCAAAGGTATGCCATGGGAAAATGCTCTTACTGTAAGAAAGGAAACCATACAAAGAAGTAGTGCATGAAGAATAACATTTATCAGATAGAAAAACTCCTTGAGAAACACAATATTTCCCTCCATGAATGTGCAAGGATGATTGACTCTGGAGAAAAGACTGAATATCATGATGAGATATGCCATTCACTAAATGATATTTGTTCAAAATCACACGCCTTCGTCATTGATTCAGGAGCCTCCAATCATATGGTTGCATCCAGAGAATCATTATCTTCATTACAACTTATTGATCGCCTTAGTATTCACATAGGTGATGACACTCAAAGTCAAGATGAAGGAAAGGGTTCAATCAAGTTAAAACATGGAGTGTTCAAATATGTACTCTATGTTCCCTCTTTAGCTGCAAATTTGTTATATGTATACCGGATGACACATAATGTCACACCAAAGCGTGTGGTATTTGATCTTGACTCAGTGGATATCTCAGATATCTCAACTAGGAAGATTATAGAAAAGGGTGTTGTGAACCATGCCTCTAGGGCATATTATTTCTCACACATTCTCCCTTACTCGAACCCAGTACAGTCTCAACTGCTATTTGAAAGGGAAGTTAAAACCACTCTATATGCACCTTTTTCATATGATAATGTTTCCATTAGTGTTTCATATTCAGAATCTGAAGGAGAGGACCAAGTTGAATCAATTTATGAAATTGAAGATGAAGTTCATAGTGATCCATATCCAAATTCAGCCCATACTCCCAATCCTAGGCCTAAATGGGCACAAAAGGTTATTGAGGCAGCTGGGAACATGAGTGGAGAGCCATGTGACATGAGGAGAATAAGATCTTAGTTTTGAAAATAGAACCTTGCATTATTTCAAGCAAATTCACTTCCTTCAGAGAGGTGCAACAAGTTCCCATAGATATGCTACATGATGGTAAGGACTGATCAACAATTATACTCACTGAAGGACAAATTGAATCATGCCACTCTTCCTCCAGAAAGAAGAGACAAACGAAGCATTCCTTCTCTTGTATATCATCGTATTGGAAGATATGGAGAGGTTCACATGCATAGTCCCAGGATACTAGTGCACACAAGGACCATCACACTGCTGTACTACTCCACAAAGATGTAGTTTGTAGAAATATTTTCACAAGTTTCTTATTCAAGAAGAATTTTTCTCTTGATATGAAAGCTTGATCTTGATTTTACCTGCTTATTTTGAGGGTGGGTTTCCCATGAGGTTTTCCCCATTTCTTCAATTGTATTAAGCATTTTTATTAATTTTTTCTTTTAGATTGTACGGGTGACCTTTGGTCTTAGTTGCCAAGGCCCATGTTGTCCAAAGTCAGGATTAAAGGGGGGTGTTGGGATTAATAATCCTACCTTTAACCACATAGGTCTATTTATCTATTTTACTAGCTTAGGAGGTCTTCATCACTCCAGTAGTGCATGGGGGGCATACCTAGGAGTCACCTACAACTTATGAGTTTTGGTTCCACCATGAGGTTTGGTGCCACTGGTGCCAATCCCTACATTATAGGAACCCTCTTTGAGTGCCACCAAGGGTCTCCTTTAGTTGACTATGGTAGGTATTCAGTCATGTTCAATTATGCTCCAATTACAATTAGTTACCCTAGTGCTAGTTTGAATGATTGAAGGGAGAGTGGGAGCATTTGTTCACCTACCCTCATTAGTTAACTGATTGTAGACTAAGTTAGTTATCCAGAGTTGCATTAGTGGGATCTAGTGGTTATTTTCCCACATTAAGTTAGCTCCAGAATCAGTCCAGTTTGGTAGATTCAAATACTATCCTAGGCATTCGACTTCTCCTATATGTATAACCATTGTATTACATATTAATTACTGATTCATGAATATAATCATATTATTCCAATTTTGTCTCCATGTGTGTGTACTTTTTCCACGATTAATTGAATATTCTATATTAAATTCCTCTCTCTCTTCTGCATCCTTCTCTTCTCATTTGAATTCATGCAGGCTGATGATCCTATGCTTCATTGAATTCAACACTCCTGATCATTAGATTGAACCATCATTTTATTTTTCATGTTTTTCCCCCTTTTCCTAATCAATATCTTTGTCAATATTTGGAATAGTTTCTGAATGATGTAAATTTTGGGTCACACGTTGGATTCATTCCATGTATTTATTCTCTCTTTTGTTTTTTTTAAATTTCTGGGGTTTTAGGGTATGGATGGATCTTAGAACAACAATGAAAATGTAGACTTATGACATGGTGGGAGGCAATTCTATAAAATATATAGTTACTTAGAGCCTAGGAATAACAATTTCATCATCTCCAACCCTCATAATTCACATGATACCTGATTCCGAAGTACTTCAAGTGCAACAATTTCTCTAGCCTTGTCAGGTAGCTTAATACATATGTAAGTATGAATAATTTCCTCTAGAATTTTTGTGCTTTTCATTGTTTGATAGTGGGTAACCATGGGTTCGAGAGCTATTAAGTATGTGGTTTATTTTTAAATTTTGTATTAAGGCCTTTCATTTCAGGAATATACCTTTGTCATATTTTTCTCATTACTTGAAGTTTACCATTGGAAATACTTATTGGAGAGAATTGGATTTCTATTCTAGTGCAGATAATGTCTACGAATGGTAGTTGAACTTTGTTGAGAAGATGAGAATATAAAAAGTAGGTAGTGAACTTCCCTACAACTAGGCTTATTTCTCCTTTATATTTCCATCTAAATTTACTAGAAAACCCTACAGAGGCTTCCAAGATATTATCTCAGCCTCGTGATTAATAAGATGAAATTATTATATTAAATAAGTAAGAAAAGTGTGTGACCCAAAACAAAGTCATCTTGAACATTTTTTCCAGGATTGTATTGAGACGTGAGGTCCACTACAATCCTCTTCCTCTTATAAGGACAACCTCTCCATTGAGGGAGGATATTCACTAAGTGTACATAGCCTCACCCAAAACCTAACTTCAGAGGGGTGCTTTCATCTATGTAAACAATGATAGGATAACTATATAAAAATTATTGTTGTAATTGTAAATTTAGAAGATATTCAAATGTATATTACTATTGTATATTGTTGTACCCCCATTAGAGATGTGTTTCCGTCCTTTCGGGATGTCATCATTCTGTATGGTCACTGAGGTAAACCCTTTGTTGTAAGTCGGGGAAATAATCCCCAAGTTAAATAAGGGAAGATGTATTTGTGAGTATTTTTAGTTAGGTCATCCCCAAACATGGCTGACCTAGTTAGTTGAGTTATCTACTCAATGAAAGAATATAAATAGGGAAGCTCCCTCCTCATTTGTAACACACTGACACTCTGTCATGTGTGCCTTGGGAGAGAGAGGATGATGAGGAGAGAGAGAGAGAGAGAGAGTTGAATAATACATCTTGTTCTTAGGTTTTTCCATCTTGTAATATTGTCTCAGTGACAGAACTATCTTGAGGAAGTTTACAGGGTTTTCTCCTTTATGGTTTTCCCAATGCAAATATGTGTGTCTTATGTCTCTTGCGTATCTTGTGTATCTTATGCATATTGGATATATTTATGTGATTGTTATTATCTCAGATAAATATCCTAACTAAATTAATGTAGAAAAAATAACATGGTATCATAGCCACTCTGAAAGAAGGAATTATACAACCGAAATACTACTACAATGGAAGTTACTAGAAATTGGGGTTTCATGCTTGAAAACCTAGAAGACAAAATCTAGTCATATTGTAAATTTAACTATAACTTGTGATTAGATAAGGATCAAATATGGACAAGCCAAATATGAAATTGGTTTATACAATATGTGTGATTTTCAGCCTCAGAATCATTATACTTTAGGAGATATGATTCCTCCAAATCAAGGTTCCATCCTCCTCCAGAATACAATCATAAACATGTGACCTAGGGATAATTTCTATATGTAGGGATAGGAAGGTAAAAATAAAATTTATTAAGATGTTTCCTGCAGGGAACAAACTGTAGTTTTTCTGGTGCAAGTTTCAGACCCTGAAGGTGAAGCAATGACATGTGGAAGCCCATACAAGTTCGTTATGTTGAACAATCCTCAAACAAGTCATCTTGGTAAACTTAGCATAAGCTCCACTTGGTGCATAAAATTCAACTCTAACCCATGGTGTTGGAAATAAGACAAATCAGGATACCTTAAGACAAAGTTTCAGACCTTGAGGAGCAGAAACTTTGTAGATACAACAGAAACAAGATTAGGCGATTCTGTAGAATAAATTGGAGAAACTAGCGCTTCATGTTCCAGAGGCTTCCCACCATAGTTTTATGAAAATGAGTACATTGGATAACTCACCTTGAAGAGGCACATCTTCTTATTGAATCATAAGTTTGAAATTCCAAGTTTGGAAAATTAGGGCTTCTCTGACAAACCCTAGATCATCCAACTCTGGAACCGGGTCGGACACCTCATATAGGTAAAATCTAAATATTTGCTATTTCCATTTCAGTTTCTCATTTCAAAATGACTCATCACACCCATCTTGATGATAATATTGGGGTATATGACAACTTACATGCTTGTAAGTATAGGAACTCGCTAATCCCTGAAGAAAATGACTTGGATCAGTGTATCAGTAAGGAAGTTCTAGAGCTAGAGGGAGATGAGAGTAATGCTATCCATAACAAGATCTTGGTTAATGCCAAGAGAATCATTTTAGATTATATTAAGGATAATCTCATCCCTCATGTGTCACCTTGAAGACACCTAAGGAAGTGTTCGATGCTTTGACAAAGTTTTTCAACAAAAAGAACATCAATTAAAAGATGACATTGAGGAACCAGCTAAAGAATGTGAAGATACAGAACTCAGAGACCATGTAGTCCTACTTCACAAGGGTTTCTCAAATAAAGGGACAACTTGAAGTAGTCGAAGAGAATGTGGAAGAAGGAGATACCACCTTTGTTGTCCTACCAGGATAATGGAATTCCTTCATTCAAGGAATATGTGCAAGAAGGAAGCTAATATCTTTCAATAGACTCTGGGAAGAGTGCACACAAGAAGAAGATCAGCTCATAAAAATATAAGAGAATATGTGAGAAATTGAAGATAAATATTTCACATTTCACACCAGAATAAATCACAGAAAGAAGGAGGAACATCATCACAACAGAAGGAAGGGCCATCATCACACAAGACAAAAGAAATTCAGTAGAGATCCTTCCAATATTCAATGTTACACTTGTGATGAGAAGAGACACTATTCCAGAAACTATCCCAGAAACAGAAGCTCCATCAATAAGAAGTCAAATAAGAAAATACATCATGCTCACACCACTAAAGATGATGGACCAAATAATACAAGATTCAGAGAAGAAAAGGAGTATTCCTCAAATGATCGTCAATAACTACTTTGATCCAGAAGAATTATACCGATGAAGACGAAGATCATAATCTTATCCATCTTAGTATTTGGATAAGAAGGAATGCAGTTGTGAATTAAGAAGTGACGCACAGGTTCAAAACTAGTACACAGTCCCATATGATCTATGGTATAGAAGACTTGCTCAAGCATGAGTAAGAAAAACACAAGTTCCCATAATCAGATGATGAAGTAGAAGACTCTAGTTATTCCTGAAAGAAGATAAAGATCAAGAAGGAGTCCACCCACCAAACAAACAAATATAAGTGTTCAATTTTCATTTTCTGTATATCTACTTACATAAATGATATTGTTTAGTTATGCACATGTTTATATTCATTTGATGTATTATGCATGCTTGAATGTTTTCATTTATAAGAAATATCCTACTGAATTGGACATGATGGGTAAGTAGTCTATGGTGATGTACAACGTTCCATTGCTACTTATCTAGAATGAAACCTCTTTGCTGACAGATTGTGAGTAGTGCACACTCTTAATAATGTTATGGTAGATATGGAAGTCATCTAGAAAGTTACTGTATTGTTGTACAGGAATAAACACCTTATAACCGAAGGTCTAGGGTTACCAAAATACTTATGAAACTTGCAGGCAATTGACTCTAGAGTGCATTAAAGGAAATAGGAGGATAGGAAAGACTCACCCGATACATGATGGTTGATCCTAGCTTGTCCTCTTTCGCTCTACTTCTTCTCCAAATCCTTCATGGATGCTTCTCCTTCACCTGTCAAGAGCAAATCCTCCAAATGCAAGATGATACATGTATATAAAGCAGGTTAGATAAATAATATATAGAGTGCTTATTCATAAATATTCATCGAACCATAATACATGAGAGACATTCAAGAAACATATGGAAGAACGATTCTCTTTATTAACAATAATGAAAGAGTTCAGATTACAACCCAACACCTGAGATAAGGACTCCTCTACAACAAAAGGATTCTGAGTTCCACTGCTCCAAAGACTTCTAAATAAAATCCACCAGCATAACTTTGCTCTCCAAGTGTATGTGACTAACACCCTCCCCAAGGCCTGTATTTATACTTGGTGAAATAAGGCAGTTTCAAAGGTTGAGGAGGTTGAGACAGTTAAGGTGATTAAGGTTAAGGGCTTAACTAATCTGAAGTAATCACGAGTTTTTATTTTTAATGTAAAAGGAAGGTGTACATGGGTATCAATATTGGAAAGTCGCGTATGAAACGTGAGTTGCTCTAAGGGTAACCTGCGTACAAATCTGTATGTGAGATGCAACAACTGATACTCGTGTACAACACGCGAGTTTCATATAAGAAGAGTCGCGTACAGGACTTGACATATTTAAACGGTAAAAATAACCAGCTGGATGGATGATAAATGTAGTTCATAATAAGGCCATCTATAGTGTTTTAGGAAAACTTCAATCCATAAATGTCCTTTTGTGTGCCAACAAGAGGGATGTCGGCACTCAGATGGAGAAGTTCCATTTAGGTGGATAACAGATTCCTCCTAATGTATGAAGTTAGAGGGAAGTGATGGCCGAAATACATTATAATCTTTATCTTCTTTATCTTTGGAGAACTCAGAAATCCAATGGAGCAGAGGTAGTACCTGAAACAAATACATAGTAATGTCATATACAAAGTTACATCTAAGGATGCTATGTTCAATTTACTGAAACGCTAGCTCCTTTACAATATTTGAATACATCATATGATATGGGTATGAAACCATGTATATTACAAAGGTGGATCGAAGCCACAATATACAATAATTATGAGTCTTCAAAGATCTGGAAGCTGTGTATATGAATAGAACATAATCTTGCGCAACTTAGTCCATAGGTGAGGAACTAAGGTCTTCATAAATGATCCCAAAGAACCAGTACAATCCAAGCCATGTGAATAAGGGTAAGTTGATGTCGAACATGGAAAGGATTCAACAGTTTGTCAATCAATAGGTGATAATCGACAACTGAAGCAAAGGAATTCACCAATGATAAAAGTGAATCCTGAGGTACAATTGTCAAAACTCTAGGTCTTCGTCATCAGGAAGTGCTAAAACGGAACCATGCTGTGATAAGGGGGGCAATCGATCCTCCAATGGATCACAAGAGTGACTAGGAACTAGGAAAAATAAGGGAGACACAATAGATAACATATATAACAATTATGGGATCAGGATAGAGATCAAACATTGGGTGAAGTCCTTGAACAATGAGCACAACACAGAGATGACCCAAGGCAGCGTATAACTTATAGATAGAAAAACTAGACCTATCTGTCATGTAGCAGACATGATCAGATTCCCCAGGTATAACGGACAAGAGGAGGAGTAAGAAACTCAAAGTAATAGTTGAACAACAAGTGATCACTGAAACATGGATATCGGAAAAGACAAAGAGTGCTATGTTTAAGGAGGACATGCTACCACTACTTAAAACAAGAGAAAACTTCTTGCTTACCTTCCCTATTAAATTTTAACGAGTCCAGGAAAGTTAAGTCGGATCCCTCTTCATTTTTTAACAAGCTTGAAGAGACAGGAAAATAATGCTTGATAATGTCACTAATTCGTGGATTTAATGAGCCCGAACTAGTACATGCTCAGTTGGTGTTTTCACATTTAGAGAGTCTGAAAACTCCAAAGAAGACTCCAGGGGGGTCCTTTTTTGTCCAATTTAGTCTCCTGAGGCCCAAAAAGTATAAAACATACCGCAGAAGAACTCTCTTAACTTCTGTAGAAGAAAAGGTGAACCTTTTTCGTACTTAGTCAGGGAGGTCCGAAAAAGGTTAAATTACCACCTACCCAATGCTCCTTCCAAAATAGCATAAAATAGCTTGAGTTTTACGAGTGTGAAGGAAAGCAAGATCACTCAGAAAGATCCATTTGGTTACGAGAAATGGGGCTTACAACAATAAACTTGTTGCTTTATTCTTAAGTGTTTAATGAGCATGACAAAGACACAAAGTACACTCATAATATTTTTCATGTTTAGGTCCAGAGCATGAAAAAGAGAAAACTAAGCTCAAACCGGGTGTTCCTTTTCCGTAAATTTAGTCCCTCGGGTCCGGAAAAGTGATAAACCTATACCTGAGAATACTCTTCTCAATTCAAAAGAAAAGAGAGTGATCCTTTCTTGTATTATTTCGCATGGTCCAAGAAAGAGATAACCTACCACCAATGTGGATGCTCGTTCACATATTCTTAACAAGCTTGAACGGACGAGTTAACTCGACAGTCAAATCTATTTTGAAGAAGTCAGACCTGGGCCTAAAGAAACTCCATAAGGGCAGGGAGTCCTATAAAGGGATAGCTTGTAAAAATAGATTCACAAGAATCTCTATTTGGTGTGAAAAATAGCTAAGAGGATACCCCTGTACCTAAAACAGTTGCGTCATGAGTACCAAATAACAACATAGGCTTGAACAGAAGATACTCATGAAAAAGGGTCCTATCCATGGAAGAACAATGGTAAAAAACAGGGAACTAATGGCTTATAATACCATAGTCCGTGGAAAAATGTTGAATAGTAAGGTTAATGTGGATTGAGTAAAGATGCCAAAAATGTATTGGAAATGACAAAACCACCCTATTGGAGCAACAACACTTTGTAATAGTGAAAAACCTATTTCAAAGCATAAAGAAATAAGGTATTAGTTGAATGAATTTTCAAACTATAGAAAAAGACCCACTTAAAGAAATATAATTTCTATAAATAGTTGAAAATCAAAACAAAACTCACCATTTGAAATTTTGAGCCATAAAAAGAAAGTTTGTCCTTCTACCTTTGTTCGATCATTGTGGACATTTGAATCGACGAAATCAAATTCTGCAAGTTGCAGGTAAGCCTACACCCTGAGCTGTTCATTTTGATCCAAGCAATTATGAATTTTGAGTCTTAATTCCATTATTAGAAGCATCCTAAAGATGGCACGACGCATACACGGGTTGAAGGTGTGAAGACTCGCATACACGCGTTCTGTACGCAAGTTTCCTATATAGATAGTCGCATACAGTACGTGGCATGTCTAACTAGACAGTTGTGTGTGCTGCGTGAAGGATAAAAGGCTAAAAATAGTAAAAAAAAATTGAATTTTTATATGGAATTATTGAATCAAATTACTTGTTTTGCTAGGTGAAAAGATGGTTCTAGAATGGAGGGAATGGGAGCATGAAATAATGGATCAAGCAGCGCTCCAAAGTGCACCCACTATACATGCATTGCGAACGAGTGGGCTACTAAAATTCTTTTGCACATCACCCATGCGGGCCAATGTCCGCCTACTTGAGTTCATGGTAAATTATTGGGATCATGAGTTGGGGATGTTCAACCTACAGGGTGAAACCGTGGAGATTACTACTAAGGATATGTATTTCATTACCGGCCTGTCATGTCGAGGAGCACCAGTTAACTTAGAGGGCACTGGCCGAGGCGGTGACCCTTTAAGTGTTCAGAACTACATAGATGTGTTTTGCGCACTGGGTACTCAAAAGAGAGGGAGCTATGTCCCAATTGTACATATCCGTGACTTTACTCTATACGTACTTGCAAGCACCATCGTGAGGATTTCAGGATCCTCCTCTTTACATTTGGCTACACGGAACTAAATGAGGCTGGCAGTGGACTGTTTTCGTGGTGCTCTCTATGATTAGTGTTCGGGAGTTGTCCCTATCATGAAGACACAAATGTCCAAGTGCAAAAGAGGAAGACAAAAGAACTTTGGTTATGTGAGCATATTGGTTGCCTTCTTCTTTGAGAGAGTATCGGCATTGATCCTTGCTATACCTCTACCGGTCCGATCTCCATGTCAGCCAAGGCTGAGCGGGTGGGGAGACATCTTCCTCCATCAAGGAGGAGGAGACACAGTACATAGTGTATATGATGATGATTTCTATACCTAGTGGGAACGATAGCTACCATCATTGGAGCAGTCTCCATATGCTGGTATGGACTTTTGAGGTGACCCAGACCTTGTCCTCCTTCCAGGAGGAGCATGGGGAGAGCTAGGTAAATAATATTTAATTTTTATCATTTTTCAAATTTTTATGAATTTTAAAATGATATATATATACATATGTATGAGTCTTAATCCTATAAATGTATCAAAATGCAGATATTGGACTGGTCCACCCTGAAGGGCACCCACGCATGTTTGTTTGTCCTGTCATAGGCGAAGACCCGGGACTGATCAGGGTTCTAGAGGGAAAGCTGGCCAGGATGACCAAAAGAGTACCTACCTTGTGGATAGAGCATATCCCAACTGCCATGCAGGAGTTCGTTGTTGGAGTTCCACCGGTCTGGCTACGTCTATTCAAGCGAGTGGTCAGAGCGGTGCTTGTATATATAGAGGCTATGGAGGCTGCTGAAGCTGAGGAGGCTAAGGAAGCCAGAGTGTAGAGGGACCATGGGGACCAAGGTGGTCCTAGCGACCAGGGTGGTCCTGCGTAGATCTAGGACATTTTGATGGACTACGATCCACATTTTTGTATATTTTGTATATGACGAGATTTGAGGATCAGACTTGACCTATCTATGGATAGATATTTTACATATATATATATANGAATTTTCATGAACTGACGTAAAAAAATAGGATTTCGTACCTGATAAGCCCGATTGAGCTGGGAAACCACCAACTGAGAGTCCAGATGGACCTCAAGCTGGGTGATACCACGTGACAAAGCATCCCATAGGAGCTCAATCGTATCCCTATACTCAACAACATTATTAGAAGAAGGACCTAAACAAGAGCCTCTTGCAGCCACAAGTTGTCCTGAGGGAGAGTAAATAACGCATGCTACTGAAGGTAGGTTACAAGTGTGACGGCTGGCGCCATCAGCGAACCCTATATACCTTTCAGAAGACATCTACAACAACTAGCAGATAGTATAAAAAACAAAACTGACAACCTAATGTACATAAAAATACATACAAGAAAAATACAAGAAAAAGTGCTAGGCCTAAGCATAGTACTTTTTCAAGTAGAGCCCATTTCTAGGCTCAGGAAGCTTGTTCCCATCAAAATCAACTAACTCATATGCGCCCTTATTCAATACTTTTGACATGGCATAAGGTCCTAACCACATGGCCTTGAATTTTCCTGCCCCTAGGGGTTCTTTTTCTTGGTCCCAAAGCAAGACAAGTTCCCCTTCAGAGAAAACCCGAGGTTTGACCGATTTATCATACTGAGTTTTGACCCTATTTTTATGAGCTTGATTAGCAGTCAGCGCATCTCTACGCTGTTCATCAAGGTGTTCTAAATGTACCAGACGTTCCTCAAGCTCAGTCGTATCAGGTAACACATGAATGGCAATCTTTAGAGATGGGATTTCACACTCAATCAGAGTAACTACTTCCACTCCATGAACAAGTTGGAAAGGGGAGAAACCTGTAGCAGTTTGTACGTTGGTTCGGTAGGCCCAAAGAGCAGGATATAGCATGATGTGCCAATTAGAGTGGGCTGCATCAATTGTACGTTTAAGAATAGTTTTTAAAGTTTTGTTGACAGCCTCGACTTGACCGTTTGCTTGCAGAGAGTACGAAGATGAATGTTCTTGTCTAAATCCGAGCATAGTAGTAAGTTCCATCATCATGTTATTTTGAAAATGACTGCCGTGGTCAGTGACAATCACTTTGGTTATACCAAACTGTGCGATAATCTGATTGAATACAAAGAAAGCTGTTGTTTCCCTGTCGGCTTTGAAAGTAGGCATTGCCTCTGCCCATTTCGTAAAATAGTCAACAACGACAATGATGTATTTATGCCCCCTAGCCGAAGCTAGGTTGCATGTCACGTAATCAATCCCCCATTTCATAAAGGGGCCTGCCGAGACAACGAGAAATAATGGAGCAGGATGTGACCGCATTTTCCTGGTGTAAAGCTGACACGGATGATAGCGCTTCACTGCTTCCACACAATCTTTAAATATTGTGGACCAAAAATAACCGGCACATAATATATTCTGGTTCGTTGCTAACCCAGATAAATGACCCCCACATGCTCCATTGTGGGACTCATTTAGGACAATTTCCTCTTCCTCATGGGTAAGGCAACGACGCAAGACGGAATCTACCCCTCGTCGATATAAGGTATCTCCTATAATGAGGTAGTTCTTCGCATGAAGGCGTAATTTACGTCGTTCCTCCCTTGAGGAAGCTACAAAGTACTTCAAAGTCTAGAGATATATAAGAATATCTCCATACCAAGGATCAGAGGTGGATATCAAGAAGATGTGCTCATCTGGGAATGAGTCATCTTCAATAGCTACATCTTCTTCAGTAGGAAATTCTGCTATAAGTTCAGCAAAAACTAAGGACTTCTTAGACTTAGCAGATTGGAAATGCAAGTCAAACTCTTGGAGAATGACTATCCATTTGTTAAATTTTCCCCCAACAATATTTCAGGATAAAACATATTGAAACGGATTCACATCCTCCACTACTGTGGTGGTCCTCAATAAAATGTAGTGACGTAACCTCTGAACAGCATACACAGCTGCTAAGGCTGATTTCTCAATGTGGGAGTATTTAAGTTCAGGTCCGGCCAAAGCACGGCTAAGATAATAAATGACATGCTCTACAAGCTTATCGTCCTCCTGGACTAGTACTACCCCAATGGTCGACTCCGATGTGGCCAGATATAATATAAAATCCCTAGAATAATCTGGTGGACATAATAAGGGTGCCGACAGCAAAGCTTTTTTCAATGCCTCGAAAGCAAGTTGTACGGTTTCATCCCATACAAACGGGGTGTCCTGTTTGAGCAGGCGCATGAAACCATTAGTATTCTTGGCATAGTTAACAATAAAACGTCGAAGAAAATTAGACTTTCCTTGCAGGCTTTGAAGTTTCCTGAGAGAACGAGGAGGAGGCAGATTTACAATGGCCTCAACTTTCAATGGATCCACCTAGATGCCTCTACTAGAGACAATGAACCCGAGTAATCTTCCTGACTCGACACAGAATACACACTTGTGGGGATTCAAGTGGATTTTATAATGTCTGCATCTCTCAAATATCAACCGTAAATGATCTGGATGTTGAATCCTCTTACGAGAATGTGCAGGAAGATCGTCAAGGTATGATTCGACAATGGCTTTAATGTCATGGAAAGAAAAGTTCATATCCCATTGAAAGGTTGCCGCTGCATTTTTCAGTCCAAAGGGCATTTTCTTGTACGCGAATGTACCCCAAGGACAAATGAAAGTAGTTTTATGTTGGTCTTCGGGTTTTATTTGAATTTGATTGTATCCGGAGAAACCATCCATAAACAAAAACACCTCACTTCCCGCACAAGCATCTATGATCTGGTCTATAAATGGCATGGGATAGTTGTCTTTAGGACAGGATTTATTGAGGTCTCTAAATTATGTACAGACGCGAATAGTCCCTTGCTTCTTATCAACAAGAACAGGTTTGGATACCCATTCTGTCAAAGCGATGGGATAGATAAAACTAGCCTTCAACAGCTTTTCAACTTCAACCTTCACAGCCGCCACTTTACGCGGGTTAACAGGTCTTAACTTTTGTCGAACCGGCTTGGCATCAAGATATGTTCGGATTTCATGTTCAATAATCGATGGATCTATGCCTGGTATCTCCTCATATGACCAGGCAAAGACATCGCAGAATTCCTTAAATAGGGCAGTATAGATGGCAATCTCTTTAGGAGAGCAATTTGCACCTATGTATATGTTTTCCATGACATCGGGGTTTACAGAGATGTTAATAGGTATGGTGGTAGAAATATTTTCCATGTTCCCCTCAGCAAACATTCCTTCCCTAGGAAAGGGATTGATAGGTATATCAACATCTTCTGACAGTCTCAAACAAAACTCTTGATTTTCTATTCTACTTAGTTCTGGAAGAAAATAGGAACGATGATGAAGATCCTCACAAATCTTACCACGTCCACTCATGGCTTCCAAAATGGCCTCATCAGAAGGTAAAACCATGTCTAAACAATCTATAGAGTGCAAAGAGTTTTCCGCCCATGTGGGAAAATAGATTTCTTCCAGATCTTCCGAGACTGTTAGAGGATCTGGAATGGGATCAACAGTGGCTTGAGTGATAGCTTGATAAGCTACCTCCACTGTCGATAAGGGCACTTCCGGTTCATGGGGAGATGGGAGAACCCAAGGATCACTCCTATCGACAACCGTAGCTATGGACTTCCCCACACTAGTAGAACCAATATAATTAACCGAGGCTGGAAGATCAAACGTTCCCATCAGTGATGTGTACATCCAGCTCCCAAGCTCTATGCAGCAGGTTTGACCTGATCAACCAATGGCACAGCGGAATCATTAGACTCTAAACGACCTTTTCGAGTATAATCAAGTTGATCAATAGTAACCAGCTTTCCCTCATGTGGAAAAACCACTACACGAAAAATGGCTGATGCAATAGCGGACATCGCATAAGTCCAGTTCCTTCCTAGAAGCAAATTGTAGTCCAAAGAAGCATCAATCACTTCTACCTCAATAGACACTGCTTTTCCTACCAACTTAATTTCAAAGGCTGGCAGGATACCATGTGGATGGAAGGATCTTCCATCGAAAGCAGTAAGTAAAGTGTTTGATGGGACCAGCTCTGGGGATCCGAGAGCTTTCCAACAAGTCAAGGACATAACACATGTAGAAGCACCCTCATCAACAACTGCCCTTCCAATGGTCTTACCACCATGGATGAAATCTATTGATAAGGCTACATGGTAAGGTAGGCAAATTTTAACATCAAATAAATGAAATTTCGCCATGAGACTCGATGAGTCCATGTTGCCTAAAGTTGCTAAGAGAGCATCTCGTTGAGCAGGACAGCTCTGTAACACCTCTAAAGCCAACATTGCACATGGGGTTTGAGCTAAATCTTCAACCACGGAGTAGTTTGAAGCATCCTTAGCATTAGGGTTATGCAAGGTCTTCTTGAAGATACCTTTTGGTATCTTCGGCATAGTTTTAGTAGGTTTCTCTATCGTGAGAGGGTTAGAAGTTTCACCTACAGCTTTACCCTTCTCAAGAGTCTCTTTCTCATAATTTTTGTTCCTTGTCTGCAACAAAGTCGAAGATCGAACCATGTTGATATAGTTTGGGTCAGGGGCACTTTGAGTGCCCCCTGCTACATTAGAAGCTGAAGCAGAGTTCTGTCCTTGGGGAAAAGGATCCTTCAGGACAGCCGGTTGTTGAGCTTTAAGCAGCTTCTGGGCTTGATCCATAAGGGGAAAAAGGTGAGTGAGGTGGTCCTCATGGCACAACTTACACAAGAACTTGACCTTATTCTTGTCTTTCTTGCCCCCATCAGCATTGTTCGCGGGCTTTTGCTTGTTTCGATTTCCCTCTCCCTTCCTTCCTTTCTTTTTCTTCCCGTCGGGCTGTTGATCACCCTTCTGAGAGGTTTGTGCAAAAACATTTGCACTCTGCGGGGAGGGGGCATCCTTTGTTACCTCTACCATAGACTACTTGATGGACAACTGATGAAGTTGCTTAGCCAAAGATTCTACGGTGGGAGATTTAATGAACCCAACCACACCATCGGCATGGGGTCCATGCTTAGGCTTCTCCGCATCGTGCGTAGGCCTTGGTACCTTAGGGATAATCTCATACAATATCCCATATTGTTAATAAATCAAATCCAATTGTTGGGCCCTAAGAATGGCTTCTTCTTCATTCGTCACTCCTGAGGTGGATATGTCCTTAGATATGTAGGGTAACAGTGATTTAAGGAACCACTCTAGAAGAAAATCAAGAAGGATAGTGGCTTTTATAAGGATCTTCCACCTCCTCCACTCTTGGATGTGATCCAAGATGTGGGTAGCCTTATTCTGCCTAAAGGTAGACAACAAGTCCATTCCGAAATCGTATCGGACGGGAAGCTGAAAGTGGCTAAGAAATGCACTAGCCAAGTCCCAGAAACTACTGAAAGCAGCAGAAGGCAATTCAATATACCATTTTGCTGCGGTACCTGTTAAGGTTCTTTGGAACAGCCTCAACTTAACTGAATATTTATTCAATGAATTCGAAGAACACCATAAATGGAAAGTGGTGGCATGAGCCCCAGGATCTTCACCGACTTTTCCCTCAAATTTAGGGATGTCCGATGGCAATTTGGTGGGAACAAGTGGCCATAAAGGGTCATGCCTCATCGGGTCATTCATTAATTTTGACAAATCTAGAAAATTTAAGGTTGCCAGGAATGGAATTTTAGGTTGAACTAGGGTAGTAAATGTGCCAGCCTGGGGATTAGAGGAACCTGCCCCTGAATGCCCATAGGTAAAAGTGGGGTTGCCCCCTGCCATCGGTTGCAAAGTGGGTAGATTACTCTAAAACGGATTCCATCCGTAAGCCACAGGATTGTGTGTGGTAGGTGCAGTATAAGAAGTTCGGGCCATCCCCATAGAAGTAGGGGTCTGAAAGATAGGAGTCGGTATCCCTCCGCTGAACAACGAAAAGGGAGAGCTCGTAAACAGGACTGAAATCAGAGTTTGGAAACTTTGCCCATAAGAGGTATTGTTCCCAAACTGCACTCCTACATAGGAAGGTGATGGCCCTATGTATGGAGTGGATGGGGGAATGTGCCCCCCATTCCAAGGAAATCCTTGGATGAATGTCAAGGATCCTACCGGACCACTCTGGGTAGTATATGGAAAGGAAGAAGGCACAGTAGGTATACTGGGGATCCTAGTAACCATATCACCAGAAGTACCTGCTATATTTGAGTGAACCGGTGGTTGGACCACCCGGCTCGCTGGAGTCAAAGTTGTAGAAGGTATACTAGATCTAGGGGCACTTACCGAGGGAGGTAGTACCCCTTCAACCGGAACGGCTGAGGTGAACACAAAGAACTTTCTCCTGTAGAAGACATAATCCTACCCACAGGAACACCTAAAACAGGTGAATCAAAAGGTCTAACCTAAATGATCACAGGATCATTTAAATTAGTCAAGGGTGTGTTGAAGTTTCTCACAAACTCGTCAGTCTGCAATTCTTGTATCTCAGCTGTATCAAGATCAAAACAGTTAGCTATAAGTTTTGGTTCACCTAGAACTTCACTTATCCCTACCAGTTCAAATGAAACATCCATGTCCAATCTCCTCCTTTGGGGTGGAGGTGGAGGCTCCAATGTGATGAGATGAGGAAGGTTTCTCAACCTTCTTGACCTTCTAATAGGTTGGTCCTTCACGATTGAAAATTTGACAAATCACACCCTAAGGCCAACTAAACATAGGCAAAACCATAGAGCACACACTATAAAAATCCTATAGTCTCAAACAATCAATCAAGGGTGAAAGATATGATTTCTCAAAGAAAGCTGATGAACGATTACTTGGCATCCTTGAAGCGGTTCTTAGGCACAAGCGGAGGAATCACCCAACCACCCTCCTACACTTACAACAAGGGTTACCTTCCAATCCCCTTCAAGGTGAACCAGAAATAGCCTTCGGTTTTACCTACGTATGAACCCTAAATGTCAAGAGACTAAAGGCTACCTTAGCTATACCAACAGTCTGGGGGGACAGTCACAAGCCTGGCTCGTATGCATGGGTAGGGTAGCTAAGCCCGAAACTCTATCTAGGATAGAATCCCTAGATGTGAAAAATTCCTGATTTACATTTTGACAAGGAATCAGAGGGTTATCTCCTCAGTCCATGCCTCCACGCGGCCTCATGCTTGACTCCCATTTGAGAGGAGCTTCCCAGATACAATCGATAAAGTCAAGGATTTACCTAAAGAAAGGTCCACTACGTCTGAATTTTAAAACTTATGGGAAGTTTACACTTCCTATCCCACAAGTCTAGCCTAAGCTAGTAGGTGAAAGGCCCGTAAAAATAAAAAATTACTAGTAAATTTTAATTATTGTGTTCATTTTAAAGGGTTGTTTCTTACTCAAAAGGAAATGGAGTGATGAACTATGGTGTTTTTGACTCGATAAGAAATAAAAAAAAGTAAAGGTGTATTTTTCAAAGCAAATTACCACTATTAAATCAAACTTCTTTTTCTTTTTGTAAATATATATTGATGAACAAATGCAACGATAAAAGAAACTAAGCCTATGTTTTTTGTAGTTTTTTGAGATTATATTTTAAAACTGAAATGAAAACTACTTATGCAAAAGCAAATGCAAAAGCTTGACAATGTTTTTCTTTTCAGTTTTAAAATTGCTCAAACTCTACCATGCACCTAAAATGCACAAAACTTGAGTATACTTGGATCTAATCAACTGTATAAAACAAACAAACTGAAGTAAACAGGATAAAAGAACCAAGAATCAACCAACAAAGGGAGACTAGGAACCCTAGCTTGGGTGCACACAATGACAAAAGATCACTGTAAAATCTTGAAGGTAAGTGACAAACCAACCATTATCAAAAAGATAGACTAGAAAAACAATGCCCAAAACCCCGATCACTGATCCGGACAGAGACACTTCAACCTATAACCAAACAGGCCAAGCTACTTCAGCATGCAAATAGAAGACAATCCAAACAAAAGAAAACCAAGGGCTTTACGAAAAAAGCACAAAGTGTAGTCACCAAAGGTCTTCAGACAAACAACACAGTATTCATAAAGAAAGCAAACTAACAAACAGGAATTACACAAAGAGAGGGACAAGCAAACCCAATCCTAAAAAATCCCTATTTCTAGGCTTGTACGCGACTGTGTAGAAGGGCAACTCGTGTACTGTATGCGACTGTCCAAGAGAGCAACCCGCATATGCAGGCCTCTCTATGAAACTGTGCAGAAGAGAAACCCGCGTACAGGTACAAAATGTTTCTCAAAAAATAAGAAAAATCCACAAGACTTTCAAACACTGTGATAAGTATGAACCAGGATAAAACACCACACACAAACTTCAAAGCAAAGACTGGTCAGGGGTGACAGAAACAACCTACAGCAGTCTAGGATCCCCAGCGGAGTCACCAGTTTTGTTGTATACTAATAAACACCTTATAAGCGAAGGTCTGGGGTTACCAACATACTCATGAAACCTGCACGCAATTGACTCTAGAGTGCAGTAAAGGAAATAGGAGGAAAGGAAAGACTCACCCGATACACGACGGTTGATCCTAGCTTGTCCTCTTCCACTCTGCTTCTCCTCCAAAGCCTTCAGGGATGCTTCTCCTTCACCTGTCAAGATCAAATCCTCCAAATGCAAGATGATACATGTATATAAAGCAGGTTAGATAAATCATATATAGAGTGCTTAATCATAAATATTCATTGAACCATAATACATGAGAGACATTCAAGACACATATGGAAGAAGGATTCTCTTTATTAACAATAATGAAAGATTTCAGATTACAACCCAACGCCTGAGACAAGGACTCCTCTGTAACCAAAGTATTTTGAGTTCCACTGCTCCAAAGACTTCTGAATAAACTCCACCAGCATAACTTTGCTCTCCAAGTGTATGTGATTAACACCCTCCCCAAGGCCTGTATTTATAATTGGTGAAATAAGGTAGTTTCGAAGGTTGAGGAGGTTGAGACGGTTAAGGTGATTAAGGTTAAGGGCTTAACTAATCTCAAGTAATCACGAGTTTTTATTTTTAATGTCAAAGGAAGGTGTACGTGGGTATCAATATTGGCAACTAGCATATGACACGTGAGTTTCTCTAAGGGTAACCTGCGTACAAATCTGTACGTGAGATGCAACAACCGATACTCACGTACAACACGCAAGTTTCATATAAGAAGAGTCGCGTACAGGACTTGACATATTTAAAAGGTAAAAATAACCAGCTGGATGGATGATAAATGTAGTTCATAATAAGCCCATCTATAGTGTTTTAGGCAAACTTCAATCCATAAATGTCCTTTTGTGTGCCAACATGAGGGATGTCAGCACTCGGACGAAGAAGTGCCATTCAGGTGGATAACATGTATGGATATGGATGAATGTTGTAGCATTGGCTAAGATAGTTGCATGATTGTGTGGAATATATATTTATGGATTAGAATTTGTCACTATTAATATGTTTTGGAAATTATGAGATGTTTCTAATCATGCAACTGAATTTGACTTGTAGGAAATATCATGTACAATAACCTACAATAAAATAATGATGAGACTTGTTCTAAATAAAACGTAATGACGACAGTTCAGCTAGAATATTCACTCCAAACAAAAATACATGAAGAAGAACCAGAAGCTCCCATGGTGAGAGACACCATGGTAGAATAAATAGATTTGGAAGAATATAAAGGATCATTATATGAACTAAAGCAGTAGATCCACCTCGAGAGATGAATACCGTATTGGGCACGAGATATCATTCAAGATGAAGAAAAGTATTAAGGGACTTCTAAAGAAAGTAAGAGGCCTCGAACAAACTCCAGTTGTATGGCACTGTTGAGTGACATCATCGATGCCTATCCTTCTAGTTATGAAAAAGCATCTAAGGAGGAATGAAAGGAGACTATTATCAAATAGTACCAGTTGATCATGGAGAATGATGTCTAGGATGTGGTTCTAAGACCTCAAGAGAAGTCCATAGTGTCATCCATATGGATCTACAAGATCAATCTTTCATCAAATCGTAGCATCGAGGGATATAAGGCAAGGTTTGTGGTTTCTCTTAGAAAGAGGGAGTATACTATAGAATATTCCAGTGGTCAAACACACTTCTCCAGTGAAGTAGAAGTGTATATCAAGCAGAGAACCACATGTGCGTAGAAGGATTTGTACGATATTATAAGGCACCCATGGGATAGCACATACAATTACATGATGAGCTTGAATATCACCTAGAGTGATGAAGGTATTAACCTTTTCTACAAGGTTGAAGATGGAAACCTATAAAGGATGACAAGATCACAGATGGGTGCAGGAGGAACTTTTCAACAAAGTTCAAGATAGAGGATCTCAGTGTCCAGTGACCTTAGATGGATACATAGAAGATCAATAGAATAGGAAGCTTCTTGTCACTATAGTACAAAATGTTCTAACACATATAGTACAAAATGCAAAGGGAGGATGATGCTCCACTTCAGAGGGGTTGACTGCAGAAGATCTAAGATTTAGAGAACCATGACTATTAATTCTTGCACATGATCTAGGAACTAAGAATCAAAATAATCAAAGAATAATTGACAAATACACATGAATTAGCAATAATTGGAACCAAAATAGGTTTCCTCTCTGTATCTTTTATAAACAATAAAGGGTTACAATACCATGCATAAGCAATGGCTTAACTCAATGAAGAATTCGAATACCTAAGGGACAATTCGAATTCAATGAGTGAGTCTAGCTTAACTGACTCTTTGCCATGCAATCTCACTCAGTTAACCACTTGAACAAAACCCTAATTGACTCACCAAACCCTAACTGAAGTTGGAGTGCAATAAATGACTTAATCTCAATTGAAGGAGATCAAACACATGTCATAGCAATGCAATCATCAAGTGCTAGTACTGCATGACTCCAATAAACCCTGATGAGGTTAACTGAAGCTGAACTGACCATCAGAAGTTTGTGAAAGCGCCTTGTTCACTCCATTTCATTAAATAATAATAAAATAATCATTAAATATTATATTTAATGAATGGAGGCGCCTTAACTGACTGTAACTGATTGGTTGAACTGAAAGTAACCACCAGTTAGCAATTAGGTGCATTAATGTCACACATATCACCCCTGGAGTGCTCCAGTTAGCCTCCTTGACTATAGGTAGGCGTGGGTATGACTGGGATGATGGCAATTAATGCTCCACTGATGTCAATTAAACTTAGGATAGTGGTTTAACTAGGCCAATTTTACTGAAAGAGTGTGTATGATGGTAGATGTCTCCAACACCCCCCCTTAAGCTATACTCAGGAAGAGTTAGAAAACATAGATGCATAAAATGCTAGGGCCCTAGAAACTAAGGCCATAGGCCACCCTATACAATAAAGCAACTGAAACAATGCTCAAAACAAACTAAGTGAGGAAAAGAGGGAAAACCCAGTGGGAAAAAACCCCCCCTCAAGTTGAACACTGAAAGTAGTCTGGATCACCCTGATGAAATCACCCCCAATAGTGAATGGAGGTAAGTGAACTTCTTTTCTGAAAATCTCTTGGTGAATATGTCTGGAGGAATCTTCAACTTTGGAAGAAGAACAATGCACTCAACTGAATCAGAAATATCAACAGCTGCACGATGAAAACTGGACCCATGTAGAGCAACTGAAAGCATCTGAAGAGAGAGAAAAGTTTCTTGAGGATTCGAAACATGTGTGGAACACTCAAGAAACTGATATGTTTCAGCCTTGAATAGAAAACCATGAGTGGTAAAATCAGCCCCAAATCTTAGGAGCAAGTGTCCATGCGGATGCAGAATGTCTTCCTCTTTACTAGTTCTGTGAGGAGATGAGCTTGTGACCAAAGGTAGAGAATCCCTGGGACTCTGGAGAGCGAATGATTGAGCTCCATAATCTGATATAGATTCTGAAATAGCTAATGAATCACAAAATAAAATATCAGCAACCTCACAAGAGAAAACTAACACCAAATCCCCATCAGTAAATTGGAAGAAGAACTGCGGTACTTGATTTTTCACACCGGAATTGGTGAGAGCAGCTACAAGCATGACTGAAAGATCTTGGATTTTAAAATATGAACAAAATAATATCATATCAGAATGTAAATCAGATATAAATAAGTTCACAACAGATCCAAAAATATGAAATCAAATCAAATCCCCAGCAGCAGTTTCGAAGGAGACTTGCAGTACTTGTTTCTTCACACCGTTGATGAGAACAGCTACAAGTAGTACTGAAGGTTTATGAAACTGAAATTTTGAACCAAGAAATATTAGATCAGATCCAAATAATATCATATCAGATCCAATAAGGTTCATATCAGATCCAAAAGTATGGTCAACTGAGACGGTAGATGCACAGTTTTCTTCTTCTTTAAAATTCTGAATTTTGGTGCATGCAATCCTGCAGGAATTTGCTGGAAGATCTAGATCATGGGGAGCGAATGTGTCACTCTTATAATCTGATATTTTTTCCAAAATATCCAAGGTATTACATATTTTCACACCAGCAACAACATTATTAGAAGAAAAATCAAATTTCTCTTCACTTTCGGAAGCAATTACTGGTAAATTTTGCACAGAATTCAAAGGAAAATCACCGGTGAATGTTTGCATGGAAGTGCGGCAGAATTTTTCTTCAATATCAGAGATTCGAATGTCTTCTTCTGTTTCAGAAATATGAGAAGATGAGATATCAGAGATCTCATGAACTTCTGGAGCATCAGGAGAAGGAGTCACTTCATGGAGACTTTCTTCAATTCGAATTGAATGTGTAGATGATTCTGCTTCATCTTCATCTTGAACAACTTCATCGGAGAGAGTAGAGGCTGAGACTTTTGAGTAAAGAACTCTTGTGGTGCTGGATGTGGTCTCCAAAGTACTATTATGATCCCCATTGTTCTTGCCAAAGGTTCTATCCAATATTGTCCAGATTTCCTTTGGGTATTCAGCAGAACAAATAAGGTAGCACAAGCTATCATCAAGGGCCAGAGCTATTGATCCAAAAGCTCTATCAGTGTCATTTAGCCAGTCATTCTCATTCTCATAATTCTCTCTTCCAATTCCAATAGACACCTCATAGAGACCTCGTCTCTTCAGAGATGCAATCATCTTCAACTTCCATTCCGAATAGCTTGTGAATGGGGTGAGAAGAGGGATTGATGAGTCCATTCGAAGTTGTACCTATTAAGACCTGCAAATCAAAATAAAAAGGGCACCGTAAGGTCGGACAGACTGCACATTCTAGGCTTTCATCACACCCAGCATAGTCAATCAAGCAAGCTTGATCAACAAGTTCTTTACTTGGGATATTGAGTGGTAAGCCTTGGCTTCTGGTGCAGTGCTGGATTCTTGAGCTATTGCTCACTTTCCATGGAGAAATCTGTCAAAAAGCTTGTTCTTGAGAGATTGATCTTCGTCCCGCCGAATGCTCTGATACCATATTAATTCTTGCACATGATCTAGGAACTAAGAATCAAAATCATCAAAGAATAATTGACAAATACACATGAATTAGCAATAATTGGAACCAAAATAGGTTTCCTCTCTGTATCTTTTATAAACAATAAAGGGTTACAATACCATGCATAAGCAATGGCTTAACTCAATGAAGAATTCGAATACCTAAGGGACAATTCGAATTCAATGAGTGAGTCTAGCTTAACTTACTCTTTGCCATGCAATCTCACTCAGTTAACCACTTGACCAAAACCCTAATTGACTCACCAAACCCTAACTGAAGTTGGAGTGCAATAAATGACTTAATCTCAACTGAAGGAGATCAAACACATGTCATAGCAATCCAATCATCAAGTGCTAGTACTGCATGACTCCAATAAACCCTGATGAGGTTAACTGAAGCTGAACTGACCATCAGAAGTTTGTGAAAGCGCCTTGTTCACTCCAGTTCATTAAATAATATATTTAATGAATGGAGGCGCCTTAACTTACTGTAACTGATTGGTTGAACTGAAAGTAACCACCAGTTAGCAATTAGGTACATTAATGTCACACAGATCACCCCTGGAGTGCTCCAGTTAGCCTCATTGACTGTAGGAAAGGCTAAGTTAGCCTCCTTGACTGTAGGTAGGCGTGGGTATGACTGGGATGATGGCAATTAATGCTCCACTGATGTCAATTAAACTTAGGATAGTGGTTTAACTAGGCCAATTTGACTGAAAGAGTGTGTATGATGGTAGATGTCTCCAACAATGACATGGTACAATAGGATGGACAACTTCTTGATGAGCTTAGGATTTACTAAGAGTAAAGTAGATTCCAACCTTTATTTCAACTTTGAAGGTGTAGGACTGGTGATGCTCTTGCTATATGTTGATGACTTGTTCCTAACAGGAGAGGACAAACTCATTGTAGATTCAAAGAGGAAGCTTGCCACTAAGTTTTAAATGAAATACCTAGGGATGAAGCAATACTTATTAGGCATGGTGGTGTGTCAAAGTGCAAATGGGATTTTTCTTGGTCAAGTAAAGTATTCCATGGAGATTCTAAACAGATTCGGAATGATGGACTGTAAGGAAATAGCCACACCAATCGAATCAAACTTGAATCTACTGTGTGATACTTCACCAGATATAGTTGATTCCATGATGTATAGTCATATGATTGGTTCATTGGCGTACCTGACGATAACGAGACTTGACATATTCTTTTCTCTGAACACCCTGAGTTAGATCCTGATGAATCCAAGACATGTTCACATGGTTGCCGCAAAGCATGTATTGAGGTACCTAAATTGTACAGTTGAGTATGGGCTCAAGTATGACGCGAATCAAAAGATTAACCTTCACGGTTATGTTGATTTGGATTGGGAAGAAAACACAACTAATAGGAAGAGCACTTTGGGTTTCTACTTCAGTTTGAGATCTGGTATGATCTTCTAGTTTACCAGGAAGAAGTCCTATGTGGTTCTGAATCCAACCAAAGGAGAATATGTTGCAACTTGCTTGCCTAGTTGTGAGGTAGTATGGTTTTTAAAGTTACTATCTGATTTATTTGATCTGACTTGCATTTTTTTTGTATGGTGCATAGAGGAGTAGTGAAGCTCCAGTATGCGATCTAGATCGAGACCCCTCAAAAGAGAGAGTGATGAGTTATAGCATAGTCAGAGCTACAGGTTGTCTTAGTGACATTATCAATCCTAGTGTGCTCCTATTCTATATATGACAAGAGACCAAAAGACACATATGCATGATATATCACATGGGAAATGAGACAGGTTTTCCTTGAGAAGAAAATATCGTGGCATAATACGCAGGTTGCTCAGATGTAATTAGTTTTATAGTTTTTCCTCAGATGTAATCATTCCTGGTGAAGGTTGTAGGTTATCCTTGGATGTAATTAGTCCTTGTACAGGTTATCTGAAGTGTAAAAGTTCATGTCGTAGGATGCATATTGTTAGGATGTAATGAGTCATCTAGGTTGTCCGAAGTGTAAAAGGGTCCTAATGTGGCACACAGGTTGCTCAGATGTAATAAGTCTTGGAAGGTTTTTTGAACATAAAAGATCTTGGACGCAGTTTGTTTGGATGTAATAATTCCTTAAGGTTGACTTGGAATGTAAAAATCCTAGCATGGTATGCAGGTTTTTCGATTGTAATCCGTCCTTGTATGTATGTGTTCCCATGTTGGAGATGATGAGATCAAAAGGGACTTGGTGTGCACCTGGTAATTTCTCACATAGTGGTAGATGCAGATTATCTTGGTGACGTGAAAGATCTTGGCATGCTCCGATGTTGGTAGAACGTAGGTTGACCATAGAGAGACGTAATGCACTTGGTGTGCTCCTAGGAAATTCTCACAATGTTGAAGATGCAGGTTGTCTTGGTGACGTGAAAGATCCTGGAATAATCCTATGTTGGTAGAACGCAGGTGGTTTGCATCTAGGATGTGTTATCTGTACTATGTGTGTTTTGTGTAGGATAATGAGATGATCTAGATACAAAGAGATGATAGTTGAAGACTCATGTTATTGTAGTGGTAATGTAAAGAATCGTCCTAGGTTGTACCTATGTGATGATATGGATACGACGAGATGATGGTACGAGACACAAGGTATTGTAGTGGTAATATAAAGAATGGTCTTGTTTTGTACCTACACGATGGCTTACTCATGGATATGATGAAGAACTGGATGAGGACTAGGCCTACACCTAGCATGAAATAGGGATGGATCTGTAGAAACTTCCTATGAAATATAGATACAAAAGGTTGGACAAGATGAGGAAAATGGTAGCAACGATGATGATGACTCAATGATGATGACAATATGTGTTGATGATTGTGGCGAGAGAATACTATCCTAGTTAAGAGGGAGTGTTGTTGTAATTGTAACTTTGGAAGATATTATGATTTATATTACTATTTTATAGTGTTGTACCCCCATCGAAGATGTGTTTCCCTCCTTTCAGGATGTCATCATTGTGTATGGTCACTGACGTAAACCCTCTATTGTAATCCAGGGCAATAGTCCCTAGGTTAAATTAAGGAAAATGTATTTGTAAGTGTTCTTAGGTAGGTCGGACCCAAAGGTAACTTGGTCAACCTAGTTAGTTGAGTTAGATACTCAACAAAAGAATATAAATAAGGAGGCTCCCTCCTCATTTTTCACACACTCACACTCTCTCATGTGTTCCTTAGGAAAGAGAGGATGTTGAGGAGAGAGAGAGAGCTGCCAAAGACATCTTGTTCTTGGGTTTTTCCATCTTGTGATATTGTCTTAGTGACAGAACTTTTCTGAGGAAGTTTGTGGGGTTTTCTCCTTTATGGTTTCCCGGATTAAAATCTTTATGTCTTGTGTCTCTTGTGTATCTTATGCATATTGGATATCTTGATGTGCTTTTTATCCTTTTATATAAATATCCTAATTGAATTAATGTATAAAAACTAACAAAAAGTTATTAAATAATAAGGTGCAATGAAACTGACAAAGTACCCAAAAAATTTGTCCCCTTTAGGTTGAAATGACAACTTGGATACCTATATAGGATTCCCCTCTAACTTAATACAATAAGATAAAGGAGAAAGTAACTAACCTCTTTATGATGAAATTGTAGCATGTAGTTTGTTGTAGGCCAACACTTAGCCTAAAGTGGCCTCTGTAGGTGGAGATGACTGTGTATAGGGTCCCTATAGTCTTCCATATTGGTCTACAGGGATCCCTATAGGATGATATGACAACCTGTAGGGCCCTATATGCAGAGATGGAAACCTATCCATGCATATAGGCTGCCATCTCATCGTATAAGCTCCTTGTTAGATCTTGTTCAAGTTAACTTATCATTTATGAGAAACTAGGAAAGTTTGAGAAATGTGCATAAGGTGAGCTCCATCTAGGAAACTAGGGAAATAGATCGAGAGGTGTATGGTGGTTCATATAAATTCTCTTAATAAAATAATTTGCAACTCCAACTCTAAGAATTGGCTCATGGGAGGTAAATGTTTTAGTTTTTTAAATGATCTATAACTTTCATCATAATTGTGATGTGAAATCCATAAGCTGCTTGTTATTAAAATAGATCATTGTTCTAGGAAGAAAAAATATTTTGCATCCATGTTAGAGAGAGAGAAGTATTTTCAGTGACAAAATTTTTTGATGCTTAGTATATTATGTATCCATGATTATTAATTATACACGATAAAGGTGGTATGGTTCACATTCCAACCCTACCTTGCATAAAGGTCAATAGCCTATGATAGTACCACCCAAATAGGAAAGACACTTTTTACTGAATTCACTTGTAGTCCCAACAATATAGCAGACAATATTTGGATATGAGTCCTTGATTCAATTTTTGTTGTCGGATGTAAATCTACATTATACTTTTTTTGGAACAAATTTAGATTTGGGTTTATGATTGATTTATGTTAGATTATAGGCAGGTTAATTTATATTAATCACATGGCCATGGTTTAAATGCCACAACCATTATGGGATTTCATTGGATTTCCTCTCCAAGGCCATTGTAAGAACATTTAACTTATATTGATGCAACTATTAGTTTTTATCTGGTCATTTACCATTCCTTTAAAGATCCTTTTCTTTTTACCAAATTTACTTGTGTATTTTTACCAAGTGTTCCATATATGAAGGTGACTTGGTAGTGAAATGCTACTTTACATAATGAAACCATGTTTGGTAGGTCTTGGATAATGGTCTAAAAAAGTAAGATATAAATACAATGGTCACATATCATAGGTATTAAGGAAACACTCCTTCAAAATAAGCTTGCTAACTTGGTTATCAAGGTATGAAAGAGAGAATGTTGATTCAATTGTAAGTTTGAACACTAAAATTTAATATAATTATTTGTAATTACATTGTTTTCCCATGTGTTATATTGTCTGGTTATCCAAGCCTCCCATATTATTTAAGGATTCCAATCCCCATCCATCAAATCACATGATATGGAAAACTACTTTTGATTTCTCAAGAGTCCAAGCAACTATCTATAAGTCCAAACATAAACACTTTTGTTATTTTCTTCACTTTTTTTTAGAGATAATTAGTTACAATTATAACTAACATTGAGGCATATTAAATACATTTTAATATGAAAGAACAAGTATCAATGTTGCAATAAGTCTGAATATATGTAGAAGCTTAAATTCTTTTAGTATTTCTATTGAAACCCATTCTTGTTATGTTCTTCACTTACTCACATTTGAAGTGCAATTTTTATCTATTTGAAATATTTGGGCTAAGATGTGGCACACCTTCCTTTTACCTTACCTTAGTTATGGATTTTCTTCTACCTTACTAGAGTAAATAGACATATCTAATTACTATTGTCTTTGGAAACATCTTATAATCATTTTTTTAATCTATGCCATTAGATTTTCATTAGTTTTTTTATGGTTTTTTTTAACTATTAATATTTTTGTTAATAAACTTTTCTAATATTGTGTAGTTTTCTATAAGTTATCTTCTTATGAGGGTATGAGTGTATTCATATTTCTTCTCATCAAATATGTTTTTCATTTATATGTATACAATTAAATTGTTCACAAAACTCTTTGTTGGTTCTCCTTCCATATTAAGATATGCCCAAATTTATTAAACATACACACCACATAATGATAATGTGCTATATTATTATACATACATACATATATACATCTCTTCTAATCCTTTTACCAATAAGAACACTAAGTAAATCCTTAACTATAAGGTTTTAAAAACCTATCTCTTCCATTAATAAGAACATTTAGCTTCTTAACCATAATGTTTTCAAAATTGACATAAAAAGACTAACCTTACCAGTTAGGTTAATCAGATCCTAATCAAGGTTGAACTGATCAACTTAGTGGTTTGATTTTTCAAAACCAAATTTCTATGCATAGTTCAAGTATATAAAAATAAAACTTGTGAATCATGTTAGTACACTTACCAAAAGGATTAGAAATAAAAACATACAATACCTTCTTGTCCACTATCAATTAATAAAGGTAATTTACGAGGGAATGCAAACAAAAAGCTATTTTTTTAGCTAATCCAAAAGGTAGACTTATTCTTAATTACTCTTCTACTTGTGCATACATTACACTCTTGCCAATACATTTCATATCTTTTACCAAGTTACTAATTAGTATCTTTCATTCTTACAACTAAACCACTTGTAGTTGAACCATTTTAACTTCTTTGGTTGTAGCATTGTATACTAACATTTGCTTTCGCACTAGCACATCCAATTGTACAAAATTCTTGCTTAAGTGTATTTTATAATTACGAAATTTTTTTGTTTATAACCTAACTAACACCATTTCCTACTAATATTTTGTCTCACTTGTCTCCCATTATAATCGTTATAATGTTTATTTTATAACTTGGATGTCATAGTTTTTATCCACCCTTCAGCAATGCAGTTATTGTTTGTTGTTCATCCATAATGAAGGTTTCCTATATTAATCATATCTATACATAACAATCATGAAGAATATATACCTCAACACTCAAGGCTTGCTATGAAGGATGGAGACTTTACATGCATCAATTGTAACACCATAAGTCAGTAAGTTGATTCAATAATTATTTTCGCTTTAAGAATCTTATCATTGGTGAATCCTATGAGAGGCCTAAAGAAATATTTATTTCATATTTCATAACATTGTTGTATCCACATTCATTAAAACAAACAAAAGTAGACTTCTTATTATTTTCTTTTCCGATAATAGTTTTGATGCACCTTGATTATAATTTTCATGTCCTTTAGGTTGGTAATTTTCCTTATACTTTGGAACAAGGTAGATAAAATTATAATATATTATATCAACAAATACATAGACTATGACAATGTAAATAACGAATATAATGTATTGTATCAATAAGGTCAAATCCATCCCATTATAAAATCCAAAGAAAATGCATCACTTCTCCATACCTTTCTTGGAAAATCTCCCATAGTGGAGATAAAACCTACTTAAATAGATTTGAAAGTTACAATAAAGAGGGACAAATATCCCCAACTAAATTATTGTCTATTCAAATCAAACCTCTATGAGTCTCCCTTTCGGGGAATCCTCATCGATCCAAGGAACTATTTTTCTTCCATAGCCAAAGCTTTCTCCATTGAAAAATTATTTCATCAATGGGTATACCCTTAGTTTCTTGAAATAAGAGGCATACAAACATAGTCATGACATATATCCAGAATGAAAGGAATATGAAAATCCCATCCTTAAAAATACATAAAAGAAATAGGAAGTCCTATGCAATTGAAAATGAGAAAACAAGGTTCATGGGCATAGTAATGGCCTCTCCAATAGATTGTGTGTCTAATGGGAGAATTTCACTTAGATCATTCCATCCAAGAGGACCCCATGACCACCCAAATGCAACAACAAATAAACAAATCGTTGCTGCCAGCAATGTTGAGAAGATTTTGGATAGAACCTTGTCCCCTCCAAAATTTAGGACAAAGATGATGCCAACAACATACTATAAAAATATAATATAAATATTACTATTTATTATTCCAATAGTGATAACTAAAATATAATAAAGAAAAAAACACTATAATCTTCTACTAGGTTTTATGGATTATATAATAATAAGGTAAATGAGAGCATCCTTTTTTCCTCTATTGTAATCAGTTATCTAGACTATAGGAAGAATTTTGATTTTATAAATCTAGAAATAAATTTGCATGTTTTTATTTTCCACATATTTGTTGGGATATTATAAACCCACTTCATAACTTAGGATAAAATATTTAGTTGTTTCTGATTAATTTCCTACCCACTAGCCTTGATGGTTGGCATCCACTTGAACCACTTGGTCAACACTTGCCATATATATCCCAGGAAGGCCTTTATCCTAATTTTGGTTTGATTCTTCCTACTTTATTGACTGCCAGATTTAGTAACTGGGCCTTCCTGCAAATTCTTTCTTTATCCTAATTTATTCCATCTTTTCAGTGGATAAGGTAAATCTACTCTACTAGGAAACTATTATCTTTTGTTTCCAACCCATGTTCCATGATTTTATCTCCATATTCTAGGATTAGCAATTATTTCCACCACTTTTCATCACTCACTCATGATTTAGATAATTCGTGAAGTCCTTGATATATTAGGAAAGTGCTTTAGCCATATTTGGGGGTTTATCATATTTAGCAAGCCTGATTTATGAGCTAGTAATTAGTTGTCTTCCATCAACTCAATTTTACTTTATAATGATGTATTACCAATGTAATAATATCAATCATCATTCATTAATCATTCTTTAATGTGTGTTCATTTTTCATCTTTTTCTCTCCTTATGCTAATTCTATGCAATTCCCAGTGAGTTTAATCGTGTGCTTAGATTTTTAGATTGTTTATAGAATTCTTGCTACCATCAAGGCCTTATAATTATGACATGGTATTAGAGATTTGGGTTATCATCAATTAATTATCCTTTTCATATTCACAAGTTTATTTTGCGGGTGCAACAACTTCAATATGGATTCAAAATTTCCTCTATTATCTTCTTTCAACTATGTTGATTGGGATCCAAATATGAGGGCATACTTGAAGAGGGAATGTCTCCATTGGTGGATTGAGTGAACCTGAGTATTATGAAGATAATATTGACTGCCTAATTGATTTTTATAGAGCTTATGGAATTATGTGTTTGGCAATGTCTCCAAAGATACATCACCTCAGAGATTCTATTGAGTATCCATTTGACCTTTGGAACAATTTTGAAAAAGTTTTTGGTATGCAACAAGAAGAAGATGAAGCATGGAGTGAACCCAAGCATCTCCTCATGTGCTCTCTCTCAAGTTTTCTTGGCCTTTACATTATTTGATGAATTTGTTCAAACTGAAGAAGTCTCTCATATAGTTCATGTTCCTACTATTCTCTTTGATTTGAATGCTTCCTCCTTCTATCAAGAATCAAATATTGAAGAGCCATCTTTTACTGTATCTCTTGAAGTTGAAGATCTTGATTCATCTTCTTATGACAATGATGATGAAAAAGAAGTAAGTAATGGAGCTTCCATTACTATTGTTGATGATTCACTAACACATTCAATGTTCTCTATGTATTCTATCATAGATTCTGAGATCTATATGCCATATCTTTCACACCTTGTGCATACATATATCCTTGATGGTGCGCATCTCAGGGACTTCCTGGATGTTTTCTTAGCCAAATAAAGTCTTATTTATGTCATAACACTCACCATTCTTGATCTCATGCGCTTCTGCATCTCCTCCTTTGTTCTTGGAATCAATACTCAGAGCCTCCTTGAATATTTTGAACATCTCTTTCTTTCCTCCTTTCATACTTCTACCACAGAGGATTATTTATCAGTGTATTCCTATGAGTCTACTGATGTGCTAATCTATGTTCTTTTGTATTCTTTGAAGGATATATCAACCCATGGAGTCTTTTCATTCGCATTCCATGATACTAATCCTTCTCTCTTTTCCTACATGATCACTTGCACGCATCCTCTCAGTGTAAATGAAGTTGGAGACCTTATACATTTGCTTGGACACTTATTTCACCTTTTTGGAGCTGATTTTATCTCTATTGGTTTGAATTTCAAGTCATAATATCATCTAGGAGATTATTACAACTCTCAATAGCTTGTAGTCCTTCTTACACATCATTGGATCCCAATTGTTCGACATGGTCCCAGTTTCCATCCTGTAGTTGTTCTTAATCTAGGTGAGTAGATTTCTCTTCTTCCCAAGAAGAAGATTCCCCTAGATGTCAACATTTATTTTGGAGCAGAAATTCAACATTTTTTGTTTCCCTTTCATGTCCTTTCTTGAGGGAGGATTTTCCCCATGTGT
The DNA here is from genome assembly GCA_001517045.1 of Pseudotsuga menziesii. Lineage (NCBI taxonomy): Eukaryota > Viridiplantae > Streptophyta > Pinopsida > Pinales > Pinaceae > Pseudotsuga > Pseudotsuga menziesii. The sequence continues at coordinate 56,985 of LPNX010895314.1, forward strand.
TTTTTCCTCTTTCCTCAACATTTTGGACATAAATGTTGGGCCTTATATGCATATGCATCTATATTTCTTACATATCATCATATGCATATTCCCCATGTTGGGACCTATATGCATATATATTTCTGACATATCATCATAAAGTCAAACTTAAAGGGGGGTGTTGGAATATTATAAACCCACTTCATAACTTAGGATAAAATATTTTAATCATTTTGGATCAATTTCCTACCTACTAGCCTAGATAGTTGGCATCCACTTGCACCACTTGGTAAACACTTTCCATATATACCCTAGGAGTGCCTTTATCCTAATTTCGGTTTGATCCTTCCTACTTTATTTACAGCCAGATTTAGTAACTATTCCTTCTTACAGATTCTGTCTTTATCCCGCTTTATTCCAGCTTTTCAGTGGATAAGGTAAAGCTACTCTACTAGGAAACTGGTATCTTTTGTTTCCAACCCATATTCCATGATTTTCTCTCCATATTTCCATCACTTATCATCACTCACTCATGCTTTAGCTAATTCATGAGGTCCTTGATAGATTAGGAAAGTGCTTTAGCCACCTATGAGGGTTTATCATATTTAATAAGCCTTATTTATGGGCTAGCAATGAGTTTCCTTGCATCAACTCAATTTTCATTTATAATGATGTATTACCAATGTAATAATATCAATCATCATTCATTGCTCATTCTTTAATGTGTGTTCATTATTCCTGTTCTTCTCTCTTTATGCTAATTCTCTACAATTCCCAGTGAGGTTAATTTTGTGCTTAGATTCTTAGCTTGTTTATAGAATTCTTTATACTATCAAGGCCTTGGAATTCTAAAAATATTGGATTTTTAGTTTTAGTGAATATAAATTTGTCCTTTACAAGTTTCTTAAAGGATATGGTTACAATTGCTTCTAATCTAATTAAAAGGTTTAGAGCCAATTTTCTCCCTTGCACTTGCATGAGTTCCTCTCGAGGACAAACATTGAATTCTGTGTTGAATAAAGGAGATCATGAAATTAATTGAAACATGCATTTTCATCCTTTCATTAGCTGATGTAGGATATAAGTCAAGACTCAAGTTTGGAACTATAAGTGGGGTAGGTCACAAAAATATTTGGGCATAAACAGTTACCGGGTGTGTAGAAAATCCAAAAAAGAAAATGTGTAGCATTGTTTAGGTGGTGTAAATGTAAGGGACTAATATGATTCCCACAGCTGAATCTCTATTTTTACACTAATAAATGAAGATAAATCAACGCGCCCATTTCGTTCCCAGATTTGAAGAATATGGACGTAAAAAATCATAATTTTTTCCATTCAAAGCATGAATCTAATATATATAAGAATGTGGATGCAAAGTTATATTTGAGAAATAATATTTGGTCATGATTAAATGTCGTATATATTTCCATGTTGGAAATAAATAAGAAATAAAGGCTGTAAAATAGTCCCTATCTTCTCTGTAAGCTTTTCTCTTACTTGACATATTATCATCTGAATGCCACCCCTAACAAGTAAGGCTCTTCTCCCCCACCTATCAACATTGGCAATAAATACCATGGTGGAAGTTGCAAGAACAATTCCAATTATGACGAGTGATTTTTTAGAATAATCAAAACCCATACCCATACTTAGGATACACTATTTCATCATTTTGTTCATTTCCTAGGTCCTACACTAGCTAGTTGTCATCCACTTGCACCAATTTGGTCAACACTTTCCTTAAATACCTCATGGAGTGCATTAGAAAGATTATAGATAATATTCAACAATGAATTCTTCCCATTTTAGCAAGTGCATAGTTCTGCCTTGTTCAGAGTTTCCTTACTTTTTCATCACTTTTAAGGAAAATGATAAAAGCTAGTCTTGAGGAAACTATCTTGTTTTATTCCCAACTCACCCCCATTTATACATCTCAATCATCCCATTCGTGACCTTCTTGAAATATTAGGAAAGTGATTTATGCACCTATGGGGGGATTTTGACTTTTAGTAAGCGTTCTTTTTGTACTGATTTGAATAGAATATTTATGATTTCGAATCTATGATGTAATTATATATTTGGACAACCAATATTATTGTAATTTTTTCTTATGTACACTTATTCAATACAATTTTGTGTTATTCTCCATATACGGTCTCAAATTTGAGTGAAACTATGCATGTTTGACTGAAAATTTTGTGAGTGCAATTGATCTATAGATGGGCCTGATTTCCACATGGTATCATCCTTGGTAGCTTAATTTTTCTCCTCTCCAATTTATTTTGTATGTTCTACATCATTGAATGGGAGCGCATTCTGTCTATTCAAGGGTGCAGTTGCTGAAGAATGGATCAATCTCATCGAATCATCTTGACTCCATTCAACTACTTCGAATGGAAGGTTGAGATGGAGATTCTGATGAGGAGTAAAGACCTCTACAAAGTGACCATGGAAACTGAGCCTAAGTCTAATGCAGCAGTAGAGAATATTAAATGGCATGATAGGATAGATGAGGCATATGGTCTTATGTGTCTCAGCATTTCTAGATACCTTCTTTTCCATCTTGATGGATTGACATCTCCAAATGAAGTATGGGAGAAGATTCAGAATTTATTTGGAAAGATAGATGAAATGAGGGGACATCAACTGGAGAATGAGATGATTTCACTAAGCCCAAGCAGCTTTGAATCCTTGCAAGTCTACTTCTCCAAGTTCAAAGCACTGGTTTTGCAATTGAAACAATGTGGTTTGAAAAGAAGGATGAACAACTAGTCTTGGACATACTTTCGAATATTGGACCTGAATATTCAATGTTTTAATTGACCTTCCATGCCACCAAATTAACAACTCGAAACTGGAATATGCCTTCACTTGCAGAATTCATGGAATCCCTGACCCAGGAACAAGATAAATTGGTAATCATGGGAACCATCAAACCTTCCAAAGACCAATCATTTGGTTGCTGGCTATTCAAATATGGATTCCAAGGAAAGAAGAAGGATAATCCAAATAATCCACCAAATCAAAAGAGATACAAGTCCAAGTCTCAAGAGGAGTTCTCGGGATCCAACAGAACTCCCACAAGAAAAAGGGTAAAGGTGAAATGAGCAAGTACACATACTGTATTACGGGATTTCATCCTAAGAGATATTGCATGAACAAACAAATCGACTTGTTGATTCAACTCCTGGAAAAACAAAACATCTCTCTTCTTGAATGCATAAAGAAGAAGGAAGGAGGATCAAGTTTCGAAGACAAGGAGAGAGTTCATGCCCTGGTTGCAAGAACTATAAGATCTCCTTCCTTTATCATTGATTCTAGAGATTCTAGGTACATGTTTTCGACAAGGGATTCCTTCTTGTCTCTTGATGATTCGAATGGTCCTAAGATTTTGTTCAGAGACAATTCTAATTAAAAGTAAGGGAAAGGGTAAAATAGATCTTGACCATGGTTATTCAATTATGTCTTGTATGTCCCAGGTATTGCTTCTAATATATTTCCATTCTATCAGATGACCCACAATGGGTATCCTAAGAAGGTTGTATTCACTCTCAAAGAAATTTAAAACTCTGATATTTCGAATGGTAGAGTAATTGCTAAACATTGTGTGGATTATAGTTCGAAAGTGTACAATTTCTCACACTTCATGCCCTTCTCAAACACTTCTTCTCTCGTCACTCATGCTAATGAAGCAAACAAGATTTGTCACAAAAGGTTTGGACAACTAAATTAGAAATATCTTTTAGATTTTTGTGACAAATACATGGTCATAGGGTTTCCTAAGATCAAGTTTTCCAAAGGAGTCTGTCAGGGTTGCATTCTAGGAAAACTCCCAGAGCATAAGTATGAGAGAGCCAGTCATGAGCGAACCTTTGCACCTCTTGATATCATCCACAATGACATTGCTGGTCCATTTTATCATATGTCCATGAGTAAATCCAAGTATTTCCTAACCTTCATATATGAATTTTCCAATTACTTTTGGGTTTACTTCCTCAAACACAAGTCTGGAGTTTTTGACCTCTTCAAGGTTTTCAAATCCTTGGTTGAGAACCAGTCTAGAAGGAAACTCAATATCCTCAGATTTGATAATGGTGGTGATTATTTCAAGTCCAATATCATTCATTATTGTTAAGATGCAAGTATTCAAATGCAACAATATATTCCCTACACACCTCGGCAGAATGGTGTTGCTGAGAGGAAGAATAGATCTCTCAAAGAGATGGTTGCTTGCATGATGGAGTCTAAGACTTTACCACCAATGTTTTGGGATAAAGATATAAAATGTTCATCCTAAATCCAAAATAGGGTGCCTCACAATCATCTTTATGGAATCACCCATTTTGAAGCTTGCAGTGGACACAATCCTGATGTGGCACATTTCAAGATTTTTGGCTCAAGGGCTTGGGCTAGAATTCCAATAGACAAGAGGAAGGATTTGGAAACCCAAATTCAAGATTTCATATTTGTTGGGTATTCTAAATATTCCAAATGGTATAATATTATCAACAAGATCACTCAAATATCCTTCATCAAAAGGAGTGTTCAGTTTGAAGAAGAGCCTATGCCAACAGCAGAAATTGGAGAGTCTTCTTCACCACCACCACCACTGACTGTAAGTGAATAGACTAATGAAATTTATGATTCTAATGTCTGATAGTTATGGTTTAATTTTATATCCTAACAGTACCACAAGGAAATATTGGGCAGCAAATACCATTCATGCAACTGGGGAACTAGCTGGGAATCCTAGTGATCCTAGATGAACTAGATTTTAATTCGAGAGTGCCCTTTCTATCAAGGACCCCTTATTTATTTACAAGTGTTATATAATGGTTGGATCAAACCCTCATACATTTTAAGAATATTCATAATATCCAATATGGAAAATAACCATGGAAGATAAATACCATTCGCTCCAGAAGAATGAAACATGGTAACTAGTCAATCTCCCCACAGGGAGAAATATACTATCATATACCATGATAACCAAAGAACCATTCAAGTATCCATTGATCCAGTATAAAGGAAATGAACCAAACACACTGAGATCCATATGCACTATATTAGAGGGTTTGTGCATGATGGAACCATTTCTCTACTCTACTGCGCATATTCAGAGCAAGTACCAGACATCTTCACCAAGGTGTTTTATGAGAATACATTTAGAAATCTCAAATCACTGCTCGGGATATCGGATCATGTGATGAATACTGATTGATAACAATATTTCCAAAAAATTTGTTCATGTCCATGTTTAAGGGAGGATTTTCCTCTTTCCTTGTTTTGTATGGACAGGAAGTATGGAAAGGGTGACTAAGCCTTGTTTCTAGGCCCTATATCTCTGATATATTTATGATATTTACATAAAATCAAGATTAATATGGGATGTTAGAATAATTAAAACCCATACCCATACTTAGTATACATTATTTCATTATTTTATTCATTTCTTATGTCCTACACTAGCTAGTTGTCATCCACTTGCACCAATTTGGTCAGCGCTTGCCTAAACTACCTCATGGATCGCATTAGAAATATTTTGGATATGATCCTGACAAATCTACAGTATTCCCAAATTAGCAAGTCACACAGTTATTCCTTATTCAGATTTTCCTTGTTTTTTCAACAATTTTAAGGCAAAAGGTGAAAGTTAGTCTTGAGGCAACTGTCTTGTTTTCTTCCCAACTCACCATACTTATTTTTCTCTTCCAAAATCAGATTTTTATCACTTATCAGCTGATACATCTCACTCATCCCATTCGTGACCTTCTTAACATATTAGGAAAGTGATTTATGCACCTATGGGGGTATTTTGACTTTTAGTAAGCATGATTTTTGTATCGATTCGAATAGAATATTTATGATTTATAATATATGATGTAATTATATATTTTGAATATCCTATATTATCATAAGGTTGGCTGGTGTACACGTATTCAATAGAAGTTTGTGTTATGCTTCATATACAATCTCCAATTTCAGTGAAACTATGCATGTTTGTTTGGCAATTTTGTGAGTGAAATTGATCTATGGCTAGGCCTAATTTCCACATAGTTTAGGGAATAATATTCACAAAATCCCAAAATATCAAAAAGTACAGATGCATATAACAATATTGAGTTGATTTCAATCAATATTTGAAACATGAGCATGAAAATCGCCATCACTAGTTGTGGTTGATTCTTTCTCTAAAATAGTCATGACTTGATGCATGTGTGCATTATTTGATTCACTTGCACCCATAATCTCTTTGTTCTATGATTCTACATTCATGGTTCCTCTCTTCAATACAATATGGCATTTTCCTAGATGGTCACATTCTATCAGATTGTTGGGTGTCTCAAGAAAGGAATATCCCTCCATTGGTCATTTAAAAGTGTAGGAGTTACATCCAAACCAAGATTCCAAGAGAGACACCATACCTATTATTTTATTTTTTCAACCTTGTAATTAACCATGTGTGTTGTGAAGATCCCAATTGTTATGAACAATTGGAACAATCTATTAAGTCCTCTACGATTTTTTGGAGGTACCAACTTTGGGAGGTTCATAGGAGAGACCTTGAAACAAATTCAAACAAACTATTATGTAAACCAACATTTAAATTCAAAATAAATACTCTTTATCTTCAACTTACTAGATTCCAAATTGTACATGTGGATAATTCCTATCATGTTGTTTACAATAACTAGAAATCCAAGCAATGTTTTCTTGGTTTTTTAGAAATCCAGGTATTAAGATATCACACTCAATACATCCTCTAGTCATTCTTCTAGACAAGACATCCATGAGAGTTTCCTTCCTAGAACTATTAAACCCCTGTCAATAATATAAAAACATAGGTCTGAATGCCCCTATAACATATCAAAGAAATTGAATTCTATCATTAGTCAAACCTTGTTCCTTTATTTCCTACAAAAACAATTTGGAACATGTAAACCAAACCCTCACAGTAAGAGAAGCCACAAAAATTGCCAGTAGAAGAATCACATAATCGACCATTCGCAAGGCTCAAATTTATGCATCAAGCATATAAAAAAATAAATTAACGTCTTCAAAATACATGGCTAGTGGATCAAATGAAAGAATCATTCCATTTTTTGAAGAAACTCCTATTGCATCATCTAAACCCAACTCATTATTTCCTTCTAAATGAGTTTATTGGTTTCTTATTCTTCTAAGCTACATTCCAACTGTATAACCAAGCAATGAATAATTTGTTATAAAACTCAAAATCATGGATTTAATGCTCCATATATTCCACTTAATCTTTTCAACAAATTTTGAACTAGATTGGGTTAATGGTTTTTTTACATGCATTATTGTCACCTGCGGATCAAGACTCTCTTCTTGATCTAAAAAAAATTATTATTCCTTTTCTTGGTACCATTCTGTTGGGATTACATTTATTTAAGATCTTCCTAAGAAATTACAACTTGAGGTATCCCAATATCTATGCACAAACAAATCCCACATTATTCATATCTGAAAGAACTTAGTTAAACAATTATGATCATAAATAAAATAACATATATTGTTACAATGAAACAACTCACATTTTAGATATGTAAGAGACAAAGTAAAACAAACATTCAAGAGTACTAAAAATCCCAATAGAGTAGCGACTCTTATCCAATACCAATATGCTAGTGGAAAGATGCCATTAGTATTCAGTGTAGGAATGATAAAATTTGGGGTATGCTCTACACTCTAAAGGCCAACACAATTCCATGAAACTAGTCAATTTCATGAATGGATTTGAAAAAAAATCATAGTTTGAAAAATACTTCAAGGAAAACTCATGCTAGATTATTTCTATATTTTCCACAATGTTTGGTAGAGCTATAAATTCATTAAAAGGTTAAATAATTACTATCATCCATCTAGTAGAAAGCATCTCATCCATAGAAAATACAATTTTTGCATATATCAAAGGAGGACACAACCAGTATCCCCATATCCAACATTTTGGGATTTTTTCTACAACATAAATCCATCACGGATCTCACTATAAACTGATAGTTTATAATTCAAAACCTAGAATTCAAATCCTATCATATGTGAGAAACCTCTGGCAATTAATTATGAAAATGCATGATATAACAGAAATAGAAGAACGCATAAAGAATTTATTGAACGCATGCCACTTCGAGGGGGAAACTTCTTTTGAGGAATATCCATACAAATAACTTGTGGATGCTTCATTGGCCTCAACACGTACTTATATGCTAAGTCTAATCTAAACAACTATTGCTCCCCATGAATGTGGGATAATACAATATACTCATAGGACGACTTAAAAAGCATATACATCCAACAACATACTAACAAAGTAAAAAAAATGGTTGACACAGGTTCCTAGCATCCCCTTTCTCCTAGAAAAGCTTTAGATGTGGAAATTGTTGTTGAATCTGAAGGACTGGTTCCTATAGAATCCTATGGTTGCATGTTGTGCCACGGAATTAATACCTCTGTGATGGATCAAGAGAGAAGCTTATGAGTGTGCCTATTGAGGATGGCATCTCGATCCAAAATGATGGATCCTTGATTATCCAATTCTAGTAAAACAGTTTGTGCTCTGATGTTGGTTCCAATAACTTTCTTAAGACAAGAGACATGAAATACTGGGTGAACACGACAAGAAGGAGGAAGTTCCAATTTATAAGCAACTAAAATAATCTTCTGAGGAACTCTATATGGCCCATAGAACTTTGGAGCCAGCTTATGACACCCTTTGAGTTTTAGGGAGGATCGCTTGTAAGTTTGTAGACAAAGAAAAAACATATCACCAACTTGAAAAGTGCGCTTATAACGGTGTTGATTGGATTGTTGTTTCTTTCGGTTTCTTGCCATGTGTAGATTTTCCTGCAAAATGTGAAGAATCTGATCTCATTTTTGGAGAGCGGTGTCAACTCCCTGAACTGGAGAATTGTTGGGGGTTTATGGAAGGAGCATTGGTGGTTCCTGGCCATAGACTGCTTCATATGGAGTCATTTTAGATGCAGTGAGGTAGGAGTTATTGTACCACCATTCAGCGATAGGGAGCCAATTTTCCCACTGATGTTGTTGTTCAAAGGTGAAGCAATGAAGATAAGTTTCCAAACACTTGTTGATAACTTCAGTCTGGCCATCTATTTGTAGGTGATACCCTGAACTCATATTCCCATAATCCTTGAAAAACTTGTGGTAGCAGCAAGTCAGTCCCAAAAAACCACAAAGGCTCTTGAGTGTCTGAGGATGTGACCAATTTATCATGGCATCTATTTTGGTAGGATACACGTGAATCCCTTATGCTAAAAAATATTCCCAAGATACTCTAATTCCTCCTACCAAAAAACACATTTAGACTGTTTAGCACAGAGATGATGATCGTAGAAAATTTATAGTACAAGATCCATATGTTGGAGATGCTTAACCCATGTTTTACTATAGATGAGGATATCATCAAAGAAGACCAGAATGAAGTTTCGCAAGTAGTTCCAGAATATTTTATTCATCAATTCCTGGAATGTGGAAGGAACATTAGTGGGGCCAAAGGGAATGACCAAAAAATCATAATGGCTATCATGTGTGTAGAAATTCATTTTATGGATATCATCCTCATGAAACCATATTTGGAATACCCAGAACGAAGATCCAACTTGGAGAACAAATGAGCACAATGAAGCTCATCAAGAAGCTCATCAACAACAGGAATTGGAAACTTATACTTGATTTTGATGTGATTAAGTGCTCGAAATTCAATACAAATATGCCATGGCCCATATTTTTTTTGGACAAGAATAACTGGTGAAGAAAAGGAACTGGTACTAGGGAAAATAATACCTTACTTCAGTAAGTCTCGAATGAGCATCTCAATCATTGTCTTTTGGTGAAACAAGTAGCGATTGGGCCTAATGTTGGGAGGGAAGCTTCTAGGAAGGAGTAGAATATGATTGCCCTCTTTTCTTAAAAGTGAAAATCCCATTGGTTCAGTAAAGACACATGCATATCGATCCAAACTTTGTTGTATATCCAAGGGAGTAGCGAAGACTGCTAGTGGTTGCATCTGAATGGAATGGAGTTGATCGATGATACCATGTGAATTCTTCTTAAGGATATTTTCCATGTGATGTGAATTGATGATCCTGATAGACCCTGTTTGTAATCCATTCAATGTGTGTGTTTCCCATTAACTAAAAAATGTATCCAAATTTCAGGAAATCCCATAAGATGGGTCCAAGTGGGCGTAACCATTGAGCACCCAAAACCACATCATACCCACCTAAGGGAAAGGAAAAAATATCATAGAGTAGGTTATAATATCCAATACATATACCCACATTGTGACACTTTCCCTTGCAAGGTAAGGTTCCCACATTAGCAATCATGACTTCAAAGAGGGAGCAAGGATGGACAAAGCAATCATCTTGTGTTGGTGATCTGAGGTTCAATGAAGTTATGAGTGCTACCATAATCAATGACTATTGTAAGAGGGATATTCTTGAAGAAACCCTTGACCTACATAGTTTGTGGGCTGGTGACTCCGAATAGAAACTCAATTCCATATTATATGTGATTCTCCTTCTTGCATGAAGATCCCAACATTCTATACATTAACACTCAAAAAACCAATTAGCCACCATTGCACATATACCAAATAAAATAATGTAACGAAAAAATAACATAAGAGAAATACGTATCTCAGAATATGGGAAACTAACTGTAGCAGGACAAATTTCCTCCCAGTTGTAGACACCGTCAAGCCTTCTTCACTTGAACAGGTAACCCCCTATATGATACCATGGATCCACAGGTAGAGGATCACTTATTCTGACTACTCTCAAAACTACCTCTTTCGATAACTACAATGCATCCCACTACTACTGTCATGTCTGTCCCCACTGCTTATGGGATGTTACCTAGCTTGCCATTCCCATTTTCTGGCTTCTTGTGTGAGAACTTGGACTAGTATAATGATATAATGGAAGCAAAGGGAAACACATAGACTCACTCTAAGTCTCAACACACTCTCAATAATATCAACATTCCCAACATGGTTAGATAGCATAAGTCACATGGTCCAAAGCTAAAGATTAAGTTCAACAAGGAGAGGGAATATGAATTTATAGCAATAGGAGGCCAAATCTAACCCAAAGGGATCAAATCAAATTAGAGAGAGGTAATTTTTAAGCTTCATCATGGGGACTTAACTTGAATTAGTGGTGTGGTGTCCTAGTGAAAAGATTTCCTTTCCCAAATTAGCACCATCGGGAGGAGTTACCAAAAACTGAGTGGATCCATGAAAAGCACATGGAGACACACTAATGCATAAATGGGGTTACAAAACATCAAGGAGGGTGAAATAGGTGAGAGAGGCAATCCAATAGAGTCATGAATATCATGGAAGCACACAAATAGGATCATTAATGCATGGTGTAAGGATGGAAGCTAGAAAATAACTTCAACCCCTAAAAACTAAGAAAAGGGCTCATAAATTACAAAAACCACATAAATGTGAGGGAATATCTTCCCAAGGAGTTATCCTTAGGAAATAGGGGCCCACTAACGTGTGCAAAATATGCAATATTAACTCCATATTCCATAATTATTGAGAATAGGGTCCGTTGTACAAGTTTTTGGTGACCAACATTATTAATCTCACCGTGGTGCAAATATGAATTGGGATGGAAAAACTTAATCCAACAACAAGTTATAAGGTGCTAGGGATGTCCCCATTCCCCTCAATTTGTGGAATCCATGGTCCCCCATACTCTTTTAGTTTCCTTTATTGAGCCATTTTTTAAGTTAAACAATAGTAACAACATTCAAAGATAGAAAAGATACTAGTAATAACATTAACATTAATAATAGTGTTAAAGTCCTAAGTCACATTATCAAACAATAATCATAAGTCCTTAATCACATTAATCATGAAAAGCATCATAATTCCACAATCATATAAAATATCATAAGTCCATAATGAAAAATAACATAACTCACATGAAGGATCATAAGTCCAGGGATTAACAACTAGGGTATTACATCCCCCTCCCCCTTAAACAATGCATCTTCCTTGATGCATATTACATACATGCCACAAAATTTCAAAATAGATTAGGGTATTCTTCCCTCATGGAATCCTCCATCTCACAAGTCATATCCTTGGAACTGTAATGGGTCCATTGGACATTTACCTGCCTAATTTCTCGATTCTGAAGCAGTTGGACCTTGCTGGCCAAAATGGCAACACGTTGTACCGAAAAATCCCTTTTGGTTCCACCTGGATCATAATCTATTCAATCACATGATTATTACCACACACACACACACACACAGAGATATATATATATATATATATATATATATATATATATATCAATAAAGAAAATAAAATCACTCTAATTACCTGTGTCACATTCCAATCAATTACAAGGTTAGTATCGGGTATATACTTTTTCAATAAAGACACATAAAAAACATCATGTACTCTAATGCAAGCAGGTAGGGCCATCTCCTAAGAAATGGTTCATATCTTAGATAATAACTCAAAAGGTCCACAATATCTGGCAGCTAGCTTGGAGCAATTTCCCAAGTTTAAGGAACTTTTCTTGGGTCTAACTTTCAAAAACACATGGTCTCCAACTTGAAACTGTCTAGCAATCTTGTTCTAATTTGCATAGCTCTTCTTCCTGTCTTGAGATGCATTTAGATTCTTCTCTATATTGACCATTTGATCCTCCATTTCCTTTAATAACTCTGGTCCAATAATGACTCTGTTTGTTGGGTTATCCCAACTGATGGGAGTATTGCACTTCCTTCCATATATGGCCTTGAAAGGACTCATCTACAAAGAGGAATGACATCCATTATTATAATCAAATTCCACCAAGTGTAAATTATATTCCCACTTATATGGTTGATCCATCACATACATCCTTAATATATCTTCAATTACTTGGTTAACTCTTTTTGTTTTTCCATTTGTCTAAGGGTGGTATGTTGTACTCATGTTTAGAATTGTACCAAACCTCTCTAACAATCCTTTTGAAAAGTTAGAAGTAAATTTCAAATATCTGTCTGATACTATATCTTTTGGAATACCATGCAATCTAGATACTTTTTTCATGTAAATATATGCAATGTTATCTTCTTTGTGACTTGTCCTTACTGGAATGAAGTGTGCTTCCTTAGTCAACTTATCTACCACAACCATGATAGCATCATGTTGCAATCTCATCGTAGGTAATTTGGTGATTAAATCCATCATCACTACATCCCATTTCCATTCTAGTATTGGCAACGACTGCAACAATCTTGCTGGATTTCAATGCTCAACTTTAACTTTTTGACATTCCATGCACCTAACTATATATTATGCAACATCATTCTTCATCCCTAGGAAATAGTAATGTTTCCTTACTGTTTCTATTGTTTTTTAATAACTTGAATGTCCAGCATAAGGAACATCATGTATTTCTTTCAGAACCGTATTCCTCATATCTCCAACATTAGGCACATAAACTCTATCTTTGTGCATGAGTATCCAATTTTATTTAAACTTATACTTATCAATTTTTTGTGGAATTTTATGTTGTTTCAATCACTCTTTTACCTGCTGATAAATTTCATCTGTAACACTGGCTTCAATGATCTTATCCTTTAAATCTAATGTGCTAGTGCTGATAGTTTCTACATGCATCACATGTATATTCCTACTAAGCGCATCAGCTACTTTATTTTCCTTACCTTTCATATGCTTGATGTCAAAGTCATATTCACATAATAACTCCATCCACCTCCCCTTCCTTTCATTCAAATTCATATGCTCAAATAAGTATTGTAACCGATCATGGTCATTTCTCAACTCAAACCTTTTACCCACTAGATAATGTCTCCACATATTTAAAGCATGGATGATAGTTGCAATCTCTAACTAATGGGTGGCATAGTTCTACTCATTTTCCTTCAACTTTCTAGATACATAACTCATCACATTTCCATCCTGCATTAATACTCCACCAATGTCATTCTTGCATGCATCCATGCATACAACAAATTTTCCTTCAGGATCCACAATTTTTAGCACTGGTGCACTGGTAATCATTTCCTTAAGTCTTTGAAAAATATATTCACACTTAGAATTCCATTCAAACTTTACACCTTTCTTTAACAAGGATGTGATAGGATGAGCCAACTTCGAGAATCCTTCGAAGAACCTTCGATAGTATCAAGCTAATCCACCTAACCCCATGAAGAATCTAATTTTTTATTCATTCTTAGGTGTTTACCATTCCATAATGGCTCTTATCTTCCCAAGATCTACTGTAACACCTTCTTCAGATATGATATGCTCTAGGTAGTGGATTCTTCCTTGATAAAAGAACACTTACTTAAATTGGCATACAACTGATGTTCTCTAAGGACTTGTATTACTAATATTAGATGTTCTTCATGCTCTTATTTTGTCTTGGAACAGATAAGGATGTCATCCAAGAATACAATCACAAACGTATATAAGTACTTTCTGAAGACTCCATTTATTAAACACATGAATATTGCAGGTGCATTTGTTAAACCAAAAGGTACCACTGTGAACTCATAGTGTCCATACCTTGTTTTGAATGTTGTCTTATTGACATCCTCATTGTTAATTCTAATTTGGTGGTGTCCCAACCTCAAATCTATTTTTAAAAACACCTTAGCTCCTCTCAATTGATCAAACAAGTCATCAATTCTTGGTAAGGGGTACTTGTTTTTAACCATTGCTTTGTTCAACTATCTATAATCTACGCAAGGTATTAGAGTTCCATCTTTCTTCTTCACAAATAAGACAGGATCTCCCTAAGGTGAAACATTGTGCCTTATGTACTCTTTCTTTAGTAGTTCCTCTAACTACATTTGTAATTCCTTTAACTATGGAGTACTAATTCTATAAGGTACTTTAGATGAAGGTAAATTGTTCATGGCACCAAGTTGATAGAAAACCCAATGTCCCTCTTAGGAGGTATTCCTGGCGGTTCTTGAATATATCTGCAAAATTTTGTAGTAATGGATAATCCTACCTCTCTAGATATTTTCCTTCTTTCGATTCTTCCACATGAATTGCATATAACTAGAATCCCTTTCTAATAAATTTCTTCAATTGTAGAGTTGTTATATGCCTCAGGGATATGGGTCTAGGTAAACATTTTATTGTCACTCAGTTCCCTTCTTCATCCAAACAAGTATAAGTTCTATTATGGAAATCCAAAATTGCATGGTGTGCATCCAACCAATCCATGCCATTGAATAAATCATATGACCCCAAGGGTATGATTTTTAAGTCTACAAAGGTTTTCATTCCATTCAATTCTAAAGGACACACTTTTATAAATTCAATGATTATCCTCTTGGCTCCTATAGCTAACTATACTAGACTTGTTGTTTCAAGTTTACTTTTCTTGAAATGAAATTTCTCACCTAGATTAGGTTCAATGTAACTATTCCTAAATCCCAAATATATCAAAATAGTTATGGTTTTATTAACAGTCTTACCTTCTACCTCAATCATTCGGGTTACTATTTAGCTTGCCTCCCATCTAGGGATGCATAGATCCTTTGAACACTTCTACCTACATCTCCAGCATTTGAATCCTCTTGAATGTTGTGAAGGTTATTTTTCTTACACGGGCACTGACTAGAAAAGTGTTTTTCCTTGCATATCAAAAGATCAACATGTGGTATTTTCCCTGAAGGCTCTTCCTTTGACTTTCCTTATTGGTAAGAATTATTGTTTTTTAAATTTGAATAAAACCTTTATTTCATTTCTCCTGCTTGTTCTTCTTCATATCCTCCCAATTCTTCCGATACAGGGCCTTGATTTTATTTTTTTCGTATAAGTGTTTTCCTTCCAGATAGATCCTTAAGGTTCTTTGGTCTATCATACTATATTGTATCTATATAAGATTCAGGAAGGCCACTTAGGAGCCTTTGAATCTTTACCTTCTCATCTTTGATGAAGTCCGCATAGTTCAAAAGTTCTAGAAACGTTTTCTCATAGGCCTCCATAGTCATGATTCCCAACTTAAGCTCAAATAATTCCTCCATCTTCTTGTCATAGTAGTGCTTAGAGAGGTGTTATTTCTTAAACTTCCTCCAAGATATTTTTTCTTCATTGATGTCTTTCAACTTAACTAGTTGATCCCACCAGATAGATGCTTTACCTTGCAGATGGTATATGGATACTCTTGCCTCCATATTAGGTGTATACTGATGCAACTGGTTGGATTTCCTAATTCCTAATGACCATGCTTCAGCATATTCTCCTTGCTTTACTTCTCCATCAAAAGTTGGGGGCTTGATTCTTCTCAATTTTCCTACTAGTTCATCCTCAGTAAACCTCATTTTCTTGTATCTCACTGGAGATATTTCAAGAATACTCTTTGTAATTCTTGATGCATACCCCTTCTTTCTCTCTGAGTGATACAGTCTCCTTGAAGATGATCTATACCTCACATAACCTCTTTTATGAATCTTTTTCAGTGGATCTTTGGATGGCCTTCAATTATTTCAGATCATTCATAATCTGCTCCTGGATATGAATTATCCTTCCATTATCTTCTCTACACTTCCTTACTGAATCCTCCGAGGTTAATGGATCACTACTTCTCTTATATATAATTGACCTTATTCCCTCAACAAACTCCTCTTCAAGACTATATCGTCTCCATCCTTCGTCAAAATCCATCTCCAATCTCTAACTTCCTACTTTTGAACTTGTACTTGGGTGAATCCATGAAGATGGGTGTCTATTTTGGGGGGTCTTATGAGAAAATAAATTTGATTTTTTCATGTTTTTCAACTTTGGGAAAATGAAAGTGATATTTTCGTTTAGAATTTCAGTTTCAAGTAAAAACAAAACTTTTAGAGAATTATGTTAGTTTTCTATTCATAATTTTTTCAATTTATTTTATTGAGATTTGATATGTTGTTCCGGAAAATGTTTGACAGTGTGTCCTTATGAAATGAATGGACTAAAAAATAGACATGTTTGGTTGTGCCACTAAAATCATTGTTAAACTTGTGTTTTGCAAAAAAAAAATATGTTACGACAATCTACACACAATATACTATTGCGATGACTATAAATTTGTAACCAATGGATCTATACACTAATTATAATATTTATTTGAATTCAATCAATGGGGAAACCTTGTCGATTTTCAACATGTGTTTGGTTGTGCCACTTTTCTTGCAATTGACTATAAAAATTAAAAATCTACGAATACCTTTTTGAAGTAGACACTCCAATTAAGTGCACCATATTTGTTTTAATTTTTTAGGTGGTGTATTTGTAAAGTTATATATTTTTCATTTCACTGCATGTTGAAAGAGATGAAACAAAACTCGACACATGTTAAGAAACAAAAATAAATAAAAATAGAGGATATCACCTATACACAACAAAATCTATACCTACGGAAAGTAAATTCAGTGACGAAACTACTGGTATCAAGTCCGATAGACGATTTGTAGTGTAAGGCATCCATTTTACCTTCCAAAAATGGAGAAACCTGAAAATTTTGCAGGTTTCTGGTCTCAGAGGTTATTTGGCCGAACAATTATTCGTCCGAATAATGGTTCGGCCGAAAAATTATTTGGCCGAACAGTGTTTTTCCATTACAGAACAGTTATTTACAACACAAACGAAAAAAAAAATCGTCAGCCGAAAAAACTTTCATCTACCGAAATTTTTTTTAACTCGCTTTTTTCTAATTATATACCATCAATGGTTGGTTATCTATTCATCAACTGTAATTTATCCATTCATGACAGTAAAAAATAATAATACATTACAATTTATCATATTACTAACACACCCACGAACAAAACATGTACTCTTCAAGAAGATACACTAGGCTTAATATATCCCTTGTCTATAGCAACTCGTGTAATTGTATTGTTCATTTCGTTAATTCTGGGATACTCTTATGATATGGAGCTCATGATACTAGTGTTGAAAATGACATTAGATCTATGTTAAAATCTAAATATCGTTTAGGTGGTAATACTGATATCTTATCACAAAATACAACTTCAAATTCCTTTAAAATAAGAAATTGTTCTAATTCCATTTTTTATTTTTCGGGCTCAAATTCTTTAATTTTGATGCCATAAAGTTGACACCCTTTCCTATTACACTTTTTACATTGTAGTGCTGAAATTTGTCGTGTAGATGAAGGTCTATAAATTTTATTCATTGTATGATACTTATCTTCCTCATCCACACTACTAAAAATTTTATGCAAATAGTCGATAACATCTTTATGAGATTCTAGCAAATCCATACCTATCAAAACGTCATAAGATCCTAGGAGAAGTATATTTAAATTAACTAAGGTATCCAAGTCATTAAAACCTAATAACAAATCTTTAACTATCTCCGTAAATTTCATTTTTACCTTTGTCGCCAACTATACCAACCATGCATTTTTTTGTTTTTCCTTACTAAGTTTACACTTTTCAACTACTTTTGTTGCAATGTAACTTAAAATAGACCCTGAATCGATAAGTATTGAAACATGTATGTTCAAAACTTTACCTTCTACTTCCAACATGGTGGATTGATGGTCCACCTGCCAATATTCCAAAGAAACATTAACTATAAGGATATTCCTAGCTATGTCGTTCACAGTACAAGCGTCCTGCAACATGCTTACAGGTTGCTATTCCATCCTCCAATGGAAGTTTCAATACTCTTTTCCCCATTGCTATTGGTTGAACCTCGCTTGTTGTAATTTTTATCAGTATGACCTCTTGTTCCTTTTCCAAAAGGTGTGGGTTTAAATCCTTTCCTACGTTGATCGATCTTTTCAATTTTTTTTTATTTTTCCAACTTCTACTCAATTTGGATATTTGTTTAAACAAATGGTAGCACAACTAGGCCTTTTTAATTGCTTCATCCATTGTTGAAGAATTTTAAACCCAATCTTTTCCTTATACACTAGGGGTAAACCACTGATAAAACTGTATACCTTAGTTTTTCAACTCTTAGATATGGTACATAGCATTGTAAATTTACAAACTCAGTTACAAATTCTTCCATGGTTAACAATCTTAGTCTTAAATCATTGAATTATTGAGCTTTTTCATCATAATATCATTCTGACATATACATTTTTTCAATAATTTTTAAAAACAAAATCCATCTCAACTCTTTACTACATATGCTACTGACACTCTTAACCTCCTTCGACCATGGAGCAAATTTAACAACCAAGATTCTATCGCTTCCTCAAATTCTCCATCAAACATGAAAGGCCTTAACTTTTTGAATTCTCCTTGTAACTCTACATGTCTTTTTTTTGTTTTTCATTATCCATTTCATCATCTTTCTTTAAATCCTGGGGGGTTATATAGAAATGCTATTTGTAGTTTGTTTTTTTGTAGTGCTCATTTTCTTTTCTTGTAAGGAACATAAAATAAATATAATAATTAAATTGATAATATTACCTTAGTATAAAAAATATTAAAATTCAGAATCAAGTTGCTAATTACCTTAATAATAATAAAATATTTCTATCAAAACTTTCTAACAATTCTAACATTCTCAAGTTCTCAAGACTACATCTACAATCATACATTAACTAACTTTCATATATTTGCACCTATCAAAACTTCTTAACATTTCGAACATTTCCTAACATTCATTAATATATTTACACCTATTAAAAATACCTAACATTCATTCGTATATTTGCACCTATCAAAACAATCTCTCCTAACATTCCCCCATTTCCACATTCACTCCTAACATGGCATTCCCCATATATTCATTCTTAAAATTAACATTCCCCTATATTCATTGTTACATTCAAATATTTGCACCTATCAAAACTTCCTAACATTCCTAACCTTTCTTAAGATTCATTCATATATTTGCACCTAACATTTCCTAACATTTATTTCAAACGTTCATATATTTACACCTATCAAAACTTCCTAACATTCCTAATATTAACATTTCCATATTAATTCTGACTATATTCATTCATAAATTAGATTGCACTTATCAAAGCATTCATTCCTAACATTAACATTTTCATATTAATTACTCATATATTCATTATTAACATTAGATTGCACTTATCAAAGCATTCACTCCTAGCATTCCCCTATTTCCACATTCACTCCTAACATTGCACCTATCAACACTTCCTACCATTCCTAATATTCCTAACATTAACATGTCCATATTCATTTCCCATATATTCATTGTTAACATTACATTGCACTTATCAAAGCATTCACTCTTAACATTCCCCTATTTCCACATTCACTCCTAACATTGCACCTGTCAAAACATTTACTCCTAATATTCCCACATTAACTAACTTTCATATCCACTCCCCATATATTCATTCTTAACATTAAATTTCACTTATCAAAGCATTCACTCCTAACATTCCCCTATTTCAACATTCACTCTTAATATTACACCTATCAAAACAATCACTCCTAACATTCCCACATTCACTCCTAACATTCCCCTATTCCTACATTCACCCCTAACATTACACCCATAAAAAATTTCTAACATTCATAACATTAACATTTCCATATCCATTCCCCATATATTCATTCTTAACATTAAATTGCACTTATCAAAGCATTCACTCCTAACATTCTCCTATTTCAACATTCACTTCTAATATTCTCCTAACATTCCCCTATTCCTACATTCACCCCTAAAATTGCACCTATCAAAACTTCCTAACATTCATGACATTAACATTTCCATATCCATTCCCCATATATTCATTCTTAACATTAGATTGCACTTATCAAAGCATTCACTCATAACATTCCCCTATTTCCACATTCAATCCTAACATTGCACCTATCAAAACATTCACTCCTAACATTCCCACATTCACTCCTAACATATTCCTACATTCACCCCTAACATTGCACCTATCAAAAATTCCTAACATTCGTAACATTAACATTTCCATATCCATTCCCCATATATTCATTCTTAACATTAGATTGCACTTATCAAAGCATTCACTCCTAACATTGCACCTATCAAAATATTCACTCCTAACATTCCTCCATTCCTGCATTCACCCCTAACATTGCACCTATCTAAACTTCCTAACATTCATAACATTAACATTTCTATATCCATTCTCCATATATTCATTCTTAACATTAGATTGCACTTATCAAAGCATTCACTCCTAACATTAGATTGCACCTATCAAAACTTCATTACATATCTATCACTCTCAACTTCTCAACAAAAAACATTAATTTAATAAATTACACACAGTCATATATTTGCACCTATCAAAACTTCTTAACATTCCTAACCTTTACATATACAGGTATATTATCCCAAAAACAATATATAAAGTCAATGCACATTTATATAATCCAAAAATACAATCATGAACATGTAATATAAATGTACATGTGTATAATCCAAAAAGAAATCATGTACATGTGAGTTCAATATACATGTATATAATCCAAAAACTATGTACATGTGAGTTCAAAGTACATGTATATAATCCAAAAATTAAGCTCCTCCATGTCCAAGTCAACTACAACATATATATCTACATAAAAAAAACAATGGAAATAATTCTCTAAATAGATGTCCACCACTATCCTCGACCAGGGTCTTCCCTTGGACTCGTAACAATTTGCAACATGTATAAAAATAGATTATGAATAACATAAATTATTTAAAAAACTTTAAACCAAAATCAAAACATGAAAACATTAAACTAATATATCGAAGAACAATTCAATTATCAACAAAATTACCTCAAATTCTCTATCATCCAACAAAGTTTTCTCTTTGCCTCTAAAAGTTAAATCTCATCAGGTAAATCTAATGGATAGGTCGTAATGGGCGTACAACCCTCAGCTAGCTGGACATATTGCGTTCTTTCTCAACCTTTGCCACCCTGTGTATGATGATGAGCCTCTTGCGAGCCTTGCTCTGCTTCCACACTTGTCTCCCGCACAGAAGGTCGAGATCCACGTTCACCCATAGATGATAAAGGGGAATCATCTCTACCACTATCACTACGTCAATTATCAGATGAATGTGAACTATACAAAAGGCTTGAGTCTCAAGGTGAAGTTGACAATCTTTGATTTTCATTTTGGACACCGAATCCCGAAGAATGTGATGACCTCCTACGCTTCTATCTCAAAGGTGGCTCTATCTCCATTGGATATGATATCTACAAATTTACACATATACCAATTTCTATATGTAAAATTAATCAACTTCAAAGATCTAGCTACTATTAAAATTAAGCTTTCAATGTAATATAAATAGAAAATACAAAGTTGATATGAAAAAATAACATATATAAAGACAATGAAGCTTCTTTGTGATAAGAAAGATCCCTAAATCCACTAAATAAAATGGTATATGATGGTTTCTAAGCATGTTGTATAACATTTTGACCCCGACACATGTCAATCACTAAGGGCATAACCTTCTACATGTTAATTAATCAACTTCATTGACCTAGCAACTATAAAAACTGATATTTCAATAAAAACCTAGATATCACTAATATTATTTAAGTCCTTTAACTACATGTGCAAGAACTACATTTTGCTAAGTATAAAATATAGTCTAAGGCAAGTGAAAGTACTTACCTACTCTAAGGAAACACACTACTACTGGCTACTAGCTACCTAGTCATTATAGACTTGTTAGTGAGAGCATCACTATTAAATATACATAGAGCTTCTTTTTCTTCAACTAAACTTCAATCGTAGGTGAATCAGCTAGCTCATCCCTGAATCTCATAGAGAGAAAGTATTTATAGATTATTCCTTGCCTTCTCTTCGTTTATCATCTTTAAATACTTCCACTTCCCTTCTTCTAGGCTCTGGAGTGTTTACAATGAATTATATATCCTAGTGCCTCTAGTTGTATAAAGCAATGAAACGTTTAGAGACTGACTACATACACATAAACTTGCCTTTATCTATCTAACATTTTCTCTCTATGTTTCAGAAAAGCATGAAATGGCGATGTTACTTAATGCAATGCATCATGGACTAAGATACTCATAATGTGCCATGAGACTTATACTTCAGCTTTTAGTTGTATGGACTAGAGCAAATAGTAGAGGTTAAGAACAAAACTATATAGTTATTACACTACAGCTGAAGTTGTAACACAGGGTAATAAAATGAAAAAGTTTTGAAATCATGTTCCCTACCAACGAAAAAACATACAGAAATAAACTGTTTACTTAGGGGCTTGATCAACTCTCTCCATTTGGACAGAGCTGTTCAACTCTATCCATATGGACAAAGCTCATCAACTCTATCCAAATGGACAAAATAGATCAGCTTTGTCTATTTGTACAAAGTTGATCAGAACTATCCATTTGGACAGAGCTGATCAGAACTGTCCATTTGAGCAGAGCTGCAACCTGTACAGTCTTAAATGTCTATATGTCTCAAATATCATTTAAAGATGCTACATACTGGTGTAGTTATTTAATCCTACATAACCATGGATTTTTTTGGACAGAGCTCTCTAAATATTATATATTCATGTACATTGGGAACAAGAATAAGCTAATTAGAAAATATAGAAACAAAAAAAAACATTAACAGATTTAAAGTTTTATATTGAATTTTATTCAATTAAAATCGTATAAAATAAGTAAAGTTGTACAAATGGGTAGAGTTGTTCAACTTTGTCCAAATAGGCAGAGGTGTTCAACTCTATCCAAATGGACAAAGCTGTTCAACTCTGTCCAAATGGACAGACCTATTCAACTGTCATATACATTACTTTCAACTGTCATATAAATTGTTTACATAGGGCCTTGATCAGCTCTGTCCATATGAACAGAGTTGATCAGCACTATCCATCTGGACAAAACTGTTCAACTCTGTCTATATGGACAGAGCCGATCAACTCTGTCCAAATGAACAAAGCAGACCAGCTCTGTCCATTTGTTCATAGCTGGGTAAAAATTAGAATAAATATAAGCTAATCAAGAAATATATTAATAGAAAACACATTAACAGATTTCAACATTTATGTTAAATTTTGTTTAGATAAAATCATTTAAAGTAAGCGAACTATCCAAATTGGCAGAGCTAAACTTTGTGCAAATGGGCAGAGCTGTTCAACTTTGCCCAACTAGGTAGAGTTGTTCAACTCTACCCAACTGGGCAGAGCTGTTCAACTCTTCCCAACTGGGCAGAGCTGTTCAACTCTACCTTTACTACCATTGTATTTATATCATTACTAAAATGATATGAAACAAAAACATACCAAGATATACAATCCCTTAATAATATTAATATAATAGTTCGAATGGCTTACCTCATAGCCAAGAGCCAGCACAAGAAGACCACACCAGGAGAAGACCACGTACACCTCGACAGAAAGACCTCCACGCAGGACAAACCTCCATGACCTCCACGCCAAATAGACCTCCATGCCCTCCACACTAAACAGACCTAAACGCCGAACAGAACTCCATGATGCAGGGTGCCAAGATGGCAGATACACACATCAAATAGATGGGTGACGTGGACAGGGATGACACAGGTAGCAAGCCGTGTGGCAAAATGAGACGAGTGGGGCGATGTGCAGGACGATGGGTGGCTAGACAATGACAACTCGCTATGGTCCAAACAACAAAAATGAGCCCACAGCTGAGCTTATATAATAAAAAATTATTCATCCAAACAACTATTCGGCCGAATAATTATTCGGCCGAACAACTATTCGACCGAACAAATATTCGGCCAAACAACTATTCGGCCGAATAATTGTTCAGCCGAATGGTTGTTCAGCCAAATAACTGTTCAACTGAATAATTATTGAATTGCCGAAAAAAATTACCGGTCGACAATCTGTTCCATCAAATTAAACAGTTACTGTTAAAGTTTATTCAGCCGAATAAAGGATTAGTTATTCGGCTGAAAAACTATAAATATTCGGCCGAATAACTTAATTATTCGGCCGAATAAATATAGTTATTCGGCTGAATAACTCTCGCTATGTTGGTTTGGCACCCGATTCTCACGGAAGTGTTACCCAACTTCAAGTTTTCACCCACTTGTTGAATCTTTGTCTTCACAAGTTTGATTAAAATATCAGTTTAGTGGAAACACTGTTTTCTCAATCAATCAGTGGGAGATGCAATGTGTTAATTATCAACATTATGTTATTGAAATACATATTGGTATATGTTTATTATCATTAAAACTACTTTTCTTATGTTTTATAAAGTAACTAGCCAACTTTTCTAAGTTACAATATACCTAATTTGACAAGGGGGATAGAAATCCTTCTAAGATTTTTCATTATTGGCTGAACATCAAGTCCATATCCATACCAAGATAACAGTTTAATGAACTAACTCACATGTGAAACTATATTAAGCTCCATGTATCCAAGTTATCTAATGCAAATGCATGTTTACAAAGTGACTTGAAAAAGAAGGCCCAACAACCACAATGTTGAAACCTTCAGCTTCGATACCACTTGTAACGTCCTTGACCCTTGAGGTATGGCCAAAGGTGATAAAATTAAGACTAACTTAAGTTTACACACAACTAATATAGATAAATTACTATTAATCTAACTAACCATTCACCCAAATAATTAAAACTCTTAACTCTAGAGATTGAATTACAACTAAAGTTGCAACGCTTAATTATTTAATTACACCACTTAATTAAATAATAAATTATGACACCCAATTAATAATTTACAAAGTGTGATCTAAGGGTCGTAATTGAAACAAGAACATGAATAATACATTATAAAAATCATATTCAATGTGAATAACTAAGTTATGTATTTTTCTTTGTTTGATAGCATAGTTTATAAATAATCAAGTATTTATTTCATTGATTATCTGCAAATTAATCTATTTTTTTCGGTGTTGTTATGTGTATGCTGTTAGTGAGGATAAAAAGTAAGGAAAACCACATATCATGGAAAATAAATAGGCTACAATTTAAAGGCACACTGAAACCATAGCAAACAAAGAACATCGGCTGCAACTACATCCCTCAAAATCAACTCCCTATGAATGTCCCCTACAGTCATCTCTCACTAATAAAAATCAGATCATATGGATGCTACCCTCCAACCATCGATTAATTTTAAATCTATAATACATCACTCATCCTCAAATATGCAACTAGAAAAAATATGTAAACAACATATTTAGAATCAAATGGTAGGTGTGCTCATCTTGGCATCAGAAAATTGTCAGGCCAAAACAAACATATCGTGGTCATCCGGAAATCTTTTTCAACAAAATGAAAGGTGTTTTTCACTAGAACACTACTCCGGATGCAATGGAATAGGTATCAAAACACAAAAATGATTATATATGGGAGAACCAATCATATGGTTGCGCCCCTCTCAATACAATAGAGCCAAAATTACAATTTCTGGTTAAGAAGAAAAATAGAAAGAAGGTAATGAGAACATAAACTCAACTCCATATTAAATGGCATTCATCCTTCCTACATGCAGATCCTGACATTCAATACATGAACATTCAAACAACCAATCAATCACTATTTCACATATACCAAATAAAATCATGTAATGAAAACATAACATAAGAGAAATACTTATCTCAAAATATGGGCAACTCGCTACAGTAGGACAACTTTCCTCCCAGTCGTAGACACCATCAAGCCTTCTTCTCTTAAAGAGGTCACCCCCAAGATGATACCATAGATCCATAGGTATAGGCTCACTTAGTCTCACTACTCTCGAAACTTCCTCTTCCGAGAGCCACAATGCTTCCCACTACTACTTTCATGTCCGTCTCTACTACCTATAGGATGTGACCTAGCTTGTCATTCCCATTTCCTGACTTCCTGTGTGAGAACCTAGACTAGTAGAGTGATATAATGGAAGCAAAGGAAAACAAATAGACTCTCTCTAAGTCTCAACAAACTCTCAATAATATCAACATTCCCAACACGGTTAGATAGCATAAGTCACATGGTCCAAATCTTAAGATTAACTTCAACAAGGAGAGGGCATATGAATTTATAGCATGAGGAGGCCAATTATAACCCAAAGGGATAAACTCAAATTAGAGAGAGGTAAGGTTTAATCTTCATCATGGAGACTTAACTTGAATTAATGGAGTGGTGTCTTAGTGAAAAGATTTCATTTCCCGAATTAGCACCATGAGGAGGAGTTACAAAAAACTAAGGATTGGAGCCGTGAAGAGCACATGGAGGCACATTAATGCATAAAAGGAGTTACAAAACATCAAGGAGGGAGAAATGTGTGACAGATGGCATCCAATGGAGCCATAAATATCATGGAAGCACAAAAATAGGATCATCAATGCATGGTGTAAGAGTGGAATCCAGAAAATAGCTTATAGCCAAAAACTAGGAAAAGGGCTCATAAATGTGATGGAATATCTTCCAAAGGAGGGTTCCCCAAGAAAGGGGTTCCCACTAAGGTGTGCAATATTAACTCCATATTCCATAATTATTGAGAATAGGGTTCATTGTACAAGGTTTTGGTGACCAACATTATTAATCTCACCAAGGTGCAAATATGAATTGGGATGGACAAACTTAATCTAACAACAGGCTATAAGGTTCTAGGGATGTCCCCATTCACCCTCACTTTGAGGAATCCATGGTACCCCATACTCTTTTATTTTCCTTTGATTATCCACTTGTTTATTTAATCAATAGTAACACCATTCAAAGATAGCAAAGATGTTAGTAATAACATTAACATTAATAATAGTGTCAAAGTCCAAAGTCACGTTATCAAACAATAATCATAAGTCCTTAATCACATTAATAATGCAAAGGATCATAAGTACACAATCATATAAAATATTATATATACATAATGAAAAAGAACATAATTCACATGAAGGATCATAAGTCTGGGGCTTAACAACTGGGGTATTACAACTACACTCACACAAAAGTGATTAATTTGAGAATGTTGACCCAAGTAATAGAACTAGTATTCACCATGGTTGCACCAATGCACACATTACAATATGGAACCTTTGGGTGGGAATTATGGTCTGGAACCTTTATGTGTACATTACAATATGGAGGCTTGAATGCATAGTCATATATAAGAGCATTAGGGGTCTACAATAATTTGATGTCCTCACGCTTAAATAATTATGAGCCACAATGGTGTCATTTGTTTTATATTCCACCAATATGTTATTTAGTTACAATATTCGGTGCATATATATCTATAGGAGTATCTGTATGTCACGATCCCTCATAGAAATGATAGGTGAAAAAATGGAAATGGGGAATCTAGGGATATTTTCATGCAATAATTTATATAGGATATGTTCATGTGTTCCAAAAACAAATATCCATTCCTAAAGGAATAAAGATTATCAATTTATACAATTTGGAAACCACTGCAAAAGTGCACTTATGTTGTCTTTTAGTAAAATTCCAACCATTCATGCACTTTAAAGGGATGTATTTCAAGAACTAAATGGAATTAACAAGGGGTGATACAAATTATACTTTTTACAAATAATTGATTAATTAGATAATGCACAACACTGCATCATCTTGCACTTGTTGGTCAATAAAAAAATTGAAATGTAACATACTAGGAAGAGTGTGCCTTTTGAAGTAATCTTGCCTTATTGAAATATAGGAGTTAAATTATATATAGAAATCGATTTTTCAAATGGTATTCAAAGAAGAGTTATTGATACATCTAATTGAGTTGGTGTAAAGAAAGGCTGAAGGTGCACGTTTATATCAAAATTTAGTGGGCATTACAAAACTAATATTGGTGCTTAACAACCATAAGTACCAAAACAAGTGAGTTTACAAAAGGTCCAAATTTTAAAATCCATAAAGCTAAGGGACAAACTAACAATACTGATGAATTAACACATGCATAAAAAATGATTTTGTGTAATGAACAACATGGTAATGGCATCCCCTTTTGTTATCTAAAAACTCATTGTTATGTGGATTGGTTTCCTATGTGACCTTTTGTGGCATGATTTCTTTGTCTTAGAGATGTTAAGGGATAAATGTGAGAATTTATCATTGAATAAGGTGGGGCAATGATCATTGAATCACAACTAGTTGTTTTGTTGGTTATGATGTTCATACATTGTGTGTATTACATCATGTATATGTTGGACACAACCTAGATGAGACTAATGTTATTGGTGAGATAGGTTCATCAGATAAGTTGGAGACTTCTTTCTTAGATTACACATGGCCCACCCTAATAATCAAGTGAGTGAAAAAATTGAGTTTAATCAAGATCAATCATTTACACTTTACTAGTGAACTTCAATGACAAATTAGATATGATAATTTTTATCTTATTTAGGGGTGATGTTGCTTGGAACTTGATAGAAAAAATAAACTTATCACCTCAAAGAGTGGCTAGAACACACCTAGAACACAAGGTGGGAATGGTGTATATATAATTTTTTGGTCCACTACAAAGAGGAATTCCACAAAATGATCGAATTAGAAAAGCAGCCATTTTACAACAAATGGTATTCTTGCTTCAAGAAACTAAAGTGAATAAGATGATGGCCATCAACCAAACTCCTTTGTGTTAGAATTATGGTTTGTGATCATATGGAAACAGATCAAATTGTGATATGGTTTTCATTAACGGAAACACATAGTGCCAAGCATAAGATATAGGTAAGCAAAGGACTGAGAAGAATCCATGGCTTTCCCACCTTGCTAAATCTGCAAAGTTTGAAAGAAAATATGATGAACAGATCCGACGGTCAAGAGTGAACTCGCAAAGAAATCAACGATTTAGAAGAAAAGCATAAGGCAAAAAGCAGAAGATGGAATGCAGAAGATGAGAAATCAAATTCTAAGATAGTATGGGTTTCCACAACACGAAGTCTGCCAGTGGAACGCGGAACGTGGAAAGCGGATGATGAAATGCAGAAGATGAGAAATCAAATGGGTTTCCACAACCCAGAGTTTGCCACCGGAATGCGGAAGGAAGAAAGCGGATGATGAAACGCGGAAGGAAGAATGCGAAAGATGAGAAATCAAAGTCTAACATAATATGGGTTTCCGCAACACGGTCCCCGTCAGCAGAAGTCGGAAATCAGAACTCGAAAGGAGTCTTGTGAAATATGGGTTTTTCGCAACCTGAATTTCGCCCTGCAGAATGCGGAAGGCGAAAAGTGGAAATCGTGGAATTTATTTAAACAAATTTTGAAAACCCGGGATCCACACTCCACATCTGATCTAAGATCAACGATCGGGAAATGGCACACAAGAAATCGATGGTGCAGAAGGAGTTTGCAGTAAAGGAGGTGTGGAAGCAAGTGTTTTATTTCAGATCAACTGTCAGTAGAGAGGCCACACAAAATTGACAATGAGGAAGAAGTCATGCGGAAGCAGGTGTTTGATTTCAAATCAACGGTCAGTAGAGAGGCCGCACAAAATCAACGACATGGAAGAAGTCATACATAAAAGGATGTGCAGAAGTAGGTGTTTGATTTCAGATCAACGATCAGTAGAGAGGTCACATGAAATTGACGATGCAGAAGAATTCATGCAGAAAGAATCCTGAGAAACCAAAACTGCAGAAACTCTAATTTGTCGGAAGAAGTTAAAATTGTGAATATGCTTTGCAAAAAATTATAATTACACATCAATTGGACTCCTTATATTTCATAAGGCATCAAATGGTTTTTTATTAGTTATGAAGATGACTAGTCAGGCATACGAACAGGTGAAGGATTTAAAGATTGATAAGTATAACAGGATGCGTGTGAAGAGGATTTTTGTGCACTCTCTGCAGGCAGGGAGCTGGTGCATGGATCATCGTCAAAGTGGGGATTGCAGAATGAAAGAGGACTATGAGTTCTTTCAAGAATATCCAGAACAAAGACAATGAGGGGAACCAAGGTGCATAAGAAAATCCAGAAGTAGATTAGAACAGAGATGGTATGCATTATTATATCTGTTTTTCTACATATTGTAATGAACATGTTTAAATCTAAGGAACAAGGGTGGTAGGGTGGTGTTAGAAAAAAGATGTTGTCTTCTCTATACAAGTTGAATCCTATACAAGTGGAAGTTGGTGCTTCCACCTAGTTGTGGCTGGAGAATGTTATTTTAGTGGGTGCTAGAGAAAAATGAGGGGTTGTCCTCTCCACAAGAAGGAATTTGTAAACATACGTTACATCCTCATTTGAGCAGGTGATCAAATAAAGATGAATATTTTCTTGTCTCTATCATGTGTGTGTGATTGATGATCATCATCTCTTTTGTTATACTTATTGCGTTATAATAACTGTAAATCTGTAATCAGTAATAATGCTTTAAATATTTAAAAATGGTTTAAGTTTTAGAAATTACAGATTTAGCCCCCCCCCCCCCACCTTCTCAGCTATTTGAATAATTTCAACAATTGGTATCAGAGCAGGTTCCTTTTATTTAAAGGTTTATCTATGAGCTTAAACATGACATGTTATGAAGGGATTGCCTCCAACGAAGCTCCAGTACTTAATGAAGAAGGATATGCATTATGGAGCACAAGAACAAGAGTATACTTATAGTCATTAGGATATGAATTATGGAATTCAATAATCTATGATTACATCCCACCAAGAAGAATAAGGAGTACATCTCAGAAAGAATCCAAAAAAAATAACTCAAGGGAAATGGAGGCTATATTTGACGGATTACCTCAACCTATCAAAGAAAAGATAGGACCATGTCTCTGAGCTAAAGAACCCTAGGTCAAATTTGAGAAACTTTACTTAGTTGAACACAGAACCGAAACAAGATATTCTATTTTTGAGAATGAAAGTGATGATGAAGAATCATGCAGTCTTATGGAAAATCAAAAGAGTAAAACCATATACAAAGAAAAATTTAATAAAAATGAAGAAAAACTGTTCATGGAGATAGTAACTTCATAAGATCATTAGAAATGGAAGGAGTGGTGGACCTAAAGGCAGAACTCATGAGTGCTATTGAAGAATTGAAAAAGAGCAGAATAAAGAACAATTCTTTGGAAGAAAAGTTATCAAAATGCCAAGAAGAGTAGAAATCAAAAGATAAAGAAAGTCAAATTATTATTGATTTAAAGAACCAACTTCAAGAGGCCAAGAAGATTGAAGAAGAACTAGATTTACAACTCAAAAGGAGAATCCAAGAATCAGAAAGGCTTGAAGAAGAGATTATGCACCTTAGAAATAAGCTTAATGAGAAATCTATTCAATCAAAATTAGAGAACATCTCAAGGAATTTAGATGATATCTTAAGTAGCCAAAGACCATCAAGTGATAAATATGGATTAGGATATGACAAAGAAAAGAATCCTAAATATTCCTCTTTCACAAAAAAAGATGAAAGAAGCTATGTTGCTGCACATAAGAAGAAAGAAAGTAAGAAAACGGCTCATCCCTTACAAAGAACAGATATGATGCCTAGAATACCAATGCCAAGTAGATATCAACAAATCTTCCCGGGTCATTGCTACTCCTGTAATAAATTTGGACATAAATTCCTGAATTGCAAAGCATATGGGACAGTTCAAGACTATAAGAATAATTTTAGGAAGACTAGATCCAGTCATCAGAATTCTTCCCAGATAAAGAATTTGAGAAGATATGAAAAAAATAATAATAATTACAAGCAAAAAGATCAAAAGGAATTCTTTGGATATTTCCATTGTTGTCATAAGTTTGGTCACACGGCTGTTGATTGCAGAACTAAGGGAAAATATCAAATTCCAAAAAGGAAACAAGACATAAACACATGAGATGATAGAATATCAGTAAGCAAGGTACCTCATGGAAAGATGTGGAGAAAAAAGTCAGGCTACAAAGACTCAGAAGAAACAAAAAATTCAAACATTGGTAAAATTTCCAAAGATGATGATGAGCATAATAGTGCTTTAAATATAAGTGGCATCCATTATGAGCGAAAGCAACATGAAGATGATGAAGAAGAATATAATGGTGGATGCCTTTTCTAAAAAGGTTTCTCATGACCTAAAAGAGAACCATGAAATTATCATTAGAAGGGATCATATACTCAAGGGGAGTCTATGAATTTATCATCCAGGTTATCAATTACTTGTTAATCAATTACTTGTTGATATACTTGTTAATCAAGTTACAGGGTATCAATTACTTGTTAATCAATTTACAGGTTAATTGTAACTTGATTAATCAATTAACAAGTAACTTGTATATCAATTTTGAAGCTGATAATCTATTAGTTGTTTTGGTGTATGTGGATGACATTATTTTTGGATGCACTAATGATTCTTCTATTCAGTGGTTTTCTAATGCCATGTAATCTAATTTTGAGATGGCAATGATAGGATAATTGTCATTCTTGCTTGGTCTTCGCATTATTCAGAGTTTTGAAGGTTTATTTCTCTCCCAAGAGAAGTATTTGAAGGAAATGTTGACGAGATTTCAAATGGAAGATTCGTCACCAGTTAGTACACCTATGGTTGTTGGTTGTAAACTCAGCAAGGACGATCCCTCACCTTATGTTGATCAAAGAACATATCGATCAATGATAGGAAGTATCTTATACATCACATCATCTTGTCCTGATATAATGCAATCTGTTGGAATGGTAGGAAGATTTCAGTTTGCTCCGAAGAAAAGTCATTTTGTGGATGTTAAGAGTATATTTAAATATTTGAAGGGCACAATGACTTATGGTCTCTAGTATCCTAAAATCAAAATCTTTAGTTAATTGCATATTTAGATGATGATTGGAAAAATTGTTTGGATGAAAGAAAGAGAACAAGTGGAGGTGCATTCTTCTTGGGTTATTTTTTAGTTGCATGGCTGAGTAAGAAGAAAGGATCGATATCGTTATCCACTACAGAAGTTGAATACATTGTTGTTGCCACTTGCTATACACAAATACTCTAGATGATCCAGAAACTGGCAAACTTGGAGGCAAAATATGTTGATCCCATTCCTCTCCATTGTGATAATACTAGCACCATTAGTATGTCCAAGATACCAGTCCTTCATTCCAAGACTAAGCACATACCTATTACGTATCACTTATTAAGGGAGCAGGTTACACATATAGTGGTTCAACTAAATTTTATTCCTTCTACTGAACAGATTGTTGATATCTTCACTAAGCCCTTACCAAAGACAAAGTTTGAGT
Organism: Pseudotsuga menziesii; assembly: GCA_001517045.1. NCBI lineage: Eukaryota > Viridiplantae > Streptophyta > Pinopsida > Pinales > Pinaceae > Pseudotsuga > Pseudotsuga menziesii. The sequence goes on from LPNX010895314.1 coordinate 91,134, forward strand.
ATCTACGCCAGAAGTTGGGTGTCATATCCACTTCTAACTAACATGTCCACTTTGATAGGAGGAGCAATGCTATATTGTATTTTTTGACATTGATGTCAAAGGGGGAGAAGTTGTCTTTGCTACAAATGAGAAATAGTTGGTGATTACAAGTACAGCATGCATCCAAAATCTTAAGGTTGCCATCAATGCCAAAGGCAGAGATTGTTAGATTTATAGTTTGCGATCATATGCAAACAGATCAGATTGATATGATTCTCATTGATGAAAACACATAGTTCCAAGCATATGATCTAGATAAGCAAAGGAATCATAAGAATCCATGGCTTTCCCACCTTGGTAAATACGCAAATTTTGAAAGAAAATCTGATGAACAGATCCGACGGTCAGGAGTGAACCCACAAAGAAATCAACGGTTCAAAAGAAAATCGAAAGGCTGAAAGCGGAAGACAGAATGTGGAAGATAAGAAATCAAAGTCTAAAATAATATGGGTTTTTGCAACCTGGACTCTGCCAGCAGAATGCTGAAGGCGGAAAGCGGACGGCGAAAAGAGGAAGATGAGAAATCAAATGGGTTTCTGCAACCCAAAGTCCGTCGGCAGAAGGCAGAAATCGGATAGCGAAAAGCGGAAGGCAGAATGCAGAAGATGAGAAATCAAAGTCTAACATAATCAGGGTTTTCGCAACACAGTGTCCGTCAGCAGAATGCAGAAGTCAAAAATCGGAAGGCGGAAGGAGTCTTGCGAAATAGGGGTTTTTTGCAACCCAGAGTCTGTCATGCGAAAGTCGAAAAGTGGAAATTATGGAAGTTGTTTAAACAAATTTTGAAAACCCAGGATCTGCACTCAGCATCTGATCTAAGATCGACGATCAAAAAATGGTGCACAAGAAATCGACGACGCGGAAGGATTTTGCAGAAAAGGAGGTGCCGAAGCAGGTGTTTGATTTTAGATCAACGGTCAGTAGAGAGGCCGCATGAAATCGATGGTGTGGAAGAAGTCATGCGGAAAAATATGTGCAGAAGCAGGTGTTTGATTTCAGATCAACGATCAGTAGAGAGGTCGCACGAAATCGACGATGTGGAAGAAGTTATGCAAAAAGAATCCTAAGAAACTAGAACTTTAGAAATGTTGATTTGTCGGAAGAAGCCAAAATTGCAAAGATACGTTGCAAAAACTTATAATTACACATCGATTGGACTCCTTGTCTGTCATAAGGCATCGAATGGTTTTTTATCAGTTTTAAAGATGAACAGTCAGGAATACGAACAGGTGAAGGGTTTAAAGATTGATAAGTATAAGAGGATGCGTGTGAAGGGGATTTTTTTGCATTCCTCTGTAGGCAGAGAGTAGGTGCATGGATCATTGTCAAAGTGGGGATTACATAATGAAAGAGGAATTTGAGTTCTCTCAAGAATATCCTGAACAAAGACAATGAGGGGAATCAAGGTGCATAAACAAATCCAAAAGTAGATCAGAATAGAGTTGGTATGCATTGTTGTATATGTTTTTCTACATATTGTAATGAACATATTTAAATATAAGGAACAAGGGTGGTAGGGTGGTGCTAGGACAAACATGGTGTCTTCTCTATACAAGTTGAAGCCTGTACAAATGGAAGTTGATGCTTCCACCCAGTTGTAGCTGGAGAATGTTGTTTTAGTGGGTGTTAGAAAAAAATGAAGGTTGGTGCTCCTCACAAGAAGGAATTTGTAAACAGAGGTTGCAGCCTCATTTGAGTAGGTGCTCAAATAAAGATGAATATTTGTTTGTCTCTATCATGTGTGTGTGATTGACGATCACCATCTCTTCTGTTATACTTGTTGCATTATCATAACTGTAAATATGTAATCAATAATAATTCTTTAAATATTGAAAAATGGTTTAAGCTTTAGAATTTACTGATTCACCCCCCCTCTTCTCAGTTATTTGAATAATTTCAACACCTTGGACATATGACCATGCAAACAAGAAATTGCAAATGAGTTAATTATATACTTTTTTTCAATGGAAAAAATACCAGATCCTGTTATTCTATTGAATCAAAGATCATCATATACAATCAGTGAAAGTGACATTCTTCATGAATAGATTCAAACAATGGGGTGTCCTCTTAACACAAAGGCGAGTCCCCATCATCAAACCATGGTCAGAAAGACACAAGCCTGTTGTATTGCAGGCTTTTATCATCACTCCTGTATAGACAGGTCAGATTTAATCATTTTCTAGAAATGGACAGAAACAACATAAATCATGAGCATAAGAAGAAGACTGAGGGTCTCTTCATGGGATTGCTAAGATCCCATTTAATGACAACAAATTATGTGCTAAATGATTAATGCCCAGCACAAGCTAATATAACTGAAAATTACCATGATCAATAATCTTGTCATTCAGGGATTCCTTGAAATTCCCAAAACTTGAATCAAGAGAGAGTGCGTTTTTAGAGAGACTGTCAGCTATCTGGTTATGCTCACGATATATGTGTTTCATGATCATTTCCGGAAATTTATGTAGTAATTCTCTAATATCATCACACCAATGACTCAGATGAGGTAAGTTCAGTGTGCCCTTTCCTGTAGCCCATCAGATGATGACAAGGGAATCGCCATATATAGAGAGTAGAGGAATTCCCATTATCTTTGAAACAGAGAGAAGAGCCCATAATGCCATCAGCTCATATTTACTATTAGAACTTCTGCCACAGCCCATGGAGAGCTGAATACTGTCAGAGCTGCTCAAATGTAATACGAAACATGCCCCCCCTATGTTCTTAGTAGCTGCACCATCAAAATAACCACAAGGATAAGAAGTCGTTGGAGGTAGACCATTGACTCTGTATTTAATCTTCTTAATAGGCACAATATATGTATGAAAGAGCATTTCAATTTGTAGAAAGACGGAATAGACAAATGGTGTATTTCCTTCAAATATACATCTATTCCGATGTTTCCAGATTGACCAAAAGGTGAATATGGGAAAATAAAGCTTGGAGTAGTCAATAGAATGGGCATGAACCCAATGCTCAAGATACAAACGCGTAGAAGCTCCCGCAAAAGCTTTATATAAGGATCGGGAGTCAAAGTGCTCAAAAACAACTTCGAAGGTGCTCTTTGTAAAATGACAATCCATAAACAGATGCTGGGCCATTTAATCATCTTTCTTGCAGAGTAAACAAAAACTAGGTCCCTGGATGCCACGTTTATTGAGCTGATCCCAAGTTAACACTTTGTTTTTTAATAGGAGCCAGATAAAGCATCGAATTTTTTTTCGGAATTTTAAATTTCCAAAGGATCTGGTAAACAAAAGATGTATCAGGATATGGCTCCATATAGTGATCCACCACACACCCATATGCCATTGCCGCAGTTAAAGATCCAGAGTAATTCTTGTAAGACCAGAGAAGACTATCTGGATTAGACCTAAGTCTTATCCTTCCATACTCCAGCCCCTTAACATATTCATTCCAAATGAGGTGCCATTCTCCACTTAGAGCCAGATCCAATGCAGTGAGACAGTAGGTCTAGGATTCCACAGAGTAATTTCTGGCATGTGCCAGGGAAATTATACCATAATCTTCCAGATAGTCACAGAGATCCTATGGCAGAGTGAAACTAGTACCCATACCTGTGATTGGGTCCAAGCCCACCCTTATGCTCTCACCATTTCCCACCATCCAAGTTAATCCACTACCAAACCAAGAGATAGTGCTAATGAAACCTTTCCATATAACAGAGACACCTATGGTAGAGAATGCCTTACTGCGAATCCATGACAGAACAGTATTCTTCTTTAAATATTTCACTGTTATTAGCTTAAACCAAATACCATTGCTGCAGAGAGCAAGCCAAAAAGTTTTAAGCCTTAAGGAAATGCTAAACCATTCAAGATTTTTGATCCCCCATCCCCCTTGAGAAGTGGGCTCAGATAAGGATATCCAATCAACAAGATGGTATTTTTTCTTTTTCCCCGTAGAGCCCCAAAGGAAGTCAAAAATCAAACTTTTAAGTTTTCCCAGAATGGATTTCGGTATGGGGACTAACGCCATCCAGTACACCGGTAAGCTGGTGAGAACTACTCTTATAAGAACCAGCCTCCCTCCCATAGAAAGAAGCCTAAAAGTCCAATGCGAAATCCTATTTTCGAACTTTTTGATGAGCCATAGCCAGTCTTTAACATAGTATCCCGAGGGTTTAATAAAATACCCAAGATAATTGAACCCCGTAGAAATGTGATGGGTCTTGAATGGCAAGGAGCGCGTGATTCTATTAATTGACCCATCATCAAAATTGTTGTAAAGGAAACAAGACTTCTCTAAGTTTATGAACATGCCTGATGCTTCACAAAAGGTATCCAATAATACTTTGAATGCTATCCATTCTTCACAAGTGCCAAACCCGAAAAGAATCACGTCGTCTACAAAAAGAAGGTGTATAAGGGATAGTTGTTGCGAGATTTTGATCCCTTTAACTAGACCATGTCTGCGAGCATCATCAATAAGGAGGATGAGTCCTTCAATCACAAGGATAAAAAGGAGAGGAGAAAGTGGACATCCTTGCTTGATGCCACATGAGGCCATAAAGAAATGAGAGGAGGAGCCATTGATAAACGGGGAAAAAATAACCGAAGTTATGCATCTTATTATCCAGTTGACTCCTTCTAGAGGCATACCAATTTGCAGAAGAATGAGCCTGATATAAGAGCAGTTAACTCTATCAAAGGCTTTAGTGAGATCAAGCTTGAGGACAAGGACACTTTTGTTTTTGGAATTGACAGAGTGCAGGACTTCTTGGGTAATGGCTAAAGGCTATGAGATCTAGCGATTTTTGAGGAACCCAAACTGCTGAGGAGAAATAAATTTGTCAAGAAAGGGCTTAAGACGTTGCGCAGCAACCTTGGCTATTAGCTTGTATATCAAGTTGGAGAGAGAGATAGGTCAAAAATCGGCAAAGGTTGAAGGTTTTTCTTTTTTAGGAATGAGCGTGATAAAAGTCGAGTTAAGAGAGGGTAGAACCCTCCCGGACAAACAAGAATCTTCCACCAAATTCACAAGTTCTTCCCCCATAAGGTCAAAAAAGGATAAAAAGAACTCTATAGGGAAACTGTCGGGCCCAGGAGATTTGTCTTTCTTGAAAGACTTGAGAGCCCTTTCAACTTCCAATGATAATACCTTGGAAGTAAAGGATGACCGCTCCTCATGAGATATATAAGAAGGGAATAGACTGATGATTTTCATCTGAGCAGAAATGGTAGTAAGGTTATCATCATAGAAAATCTTTTTAAAGTGTCTAACTCCCAGATCCTTCAAATCCTGGTCATGTTCAACCGTAGTACCCTCCTTGTCCTCCAAACCCCAAATCGTATTATGATTTTTCTTAGCAGTAGCCACAGAATGGAAAAATTTGGTATTGGCATCACCCAATGTTGCCCATATCATTCTGCTTTTAAGTTTGGCAGAGAGGATCTCATGATCCCTTAGTTTTTTTAAATCTGATTGAAGAGCCTTTAGTTTAAAGAGAGTCGTAGAAGAGTAAATACCCGTTGGGGAGGAGGAAAGAATATTATGTATTTCAGACTCAATAAAAAGACTCTTATCTTTCATCTCGAGGGACTTGTGACGAGTCCAATCTTTAATTTTCACTTTCATAAGTCTGAGCTTCATCGAGAAAGAATCCATCCCAGTATAGGAGAATTCATGGGGGAGGAGAGGCCACTCTTTCTTAATCATATTGACAAAATTGTCAAATGCTAGCCATGAGTGGTTGAATTTGAAGGGAAAGACACAAGGTGATGTGGACTCCCTCCATTCCAAGATAATCGAAAAATGGTCAGATATAACCGAGGGAAAATCCCAAACCCTATGCTAAGGTAGGAGGTCAATTAGGCTAGAGGAAAGCAAGAACCTATGAAGTTTTTTGCTTATATCATCATCGCCCGAGGAGCAGTTGCGCCAGGTTGGTCCCGCAAAGTCAGGAGCAATGTCAACAAGCTGATGTGAGGTGAACAAGTGAGTGAAAAAGGGGCCAAGAGGATCTGAGCGTGCCTTTTTACCCTAGACTTCGGAGCAGTTTAAAGTGAGATTAAGGTCACCCACTAAAACCAAATTAGGTTGGTTGAGTAAACCCCCTAGCACAACCAAATCCCAGAAGATTTCCCAATTAGTATAAGGCCCATAACAATTGAGAAAGGAGAGATTTAAAGAAGAGCCCCGGACATGTGCTTTTAGAAGAATCCCTGCAACAGTTCTGAAAGCTTTTATCTTGAAGCAAAGAGGGTTCCAAGCCGCAAGTAAACCCCCAGAGAAGCCTGAGGAGCTCAAAGCACAATATTCCCATCCCAAACGCAGCTTAGAGAAAGCCAAAAGAGCTGGATGTGAGCTGGTCATAGTTTCTTGTAAGATGATTAAATCAGGAGATAGAGAGACAAAGAGGTTCTGGAGACTTTTATGCTTAGCCAAGCCTCCAAGGCCACGAACGTTAAAGGAGAGGATCTTCATTAAGAGCCCGAAGACACAGGCGTCTTTGCTCTAAGGGCCTGAGAGGGGGAAGGTTGTAAATTACGTGCAACATTCTTCAACCTTGTTGACAGTGGAGTATAATGGAGGGGTATAGGAGAGGAATCAGATGTGGAAGGAGGAGCTTTCTTGTTTTTTCTCCTAATCGTCACATTTTGAAAGTGAATAGAGTCCAAAGGGTGGACTGAGGGAGATTGAGGAGTTTTGTCAAAAAAAATTTCCAGAGAAGTTTGTAATGATGGATCAGCAAAAGAGGGTGAGGTGACCGGACTGTGGGGAGGGGATGGAGCAGATGGTGGTCTGGTACCCGTTAAAGGGGGGAAATCAAAGTCCGTGAATAAAGAAGGCATCACAGGGTAGAGTGGAGGGGGATGCTGTGACTCTAAAAGTGGAAGCTGAACAGAAGGTGGGTGGTCTTCTGGCAAGGCGGGCAACATAGAGAGAAGAAGTTTCTCCTCAATGGAGGGGATAGGAGTCAATACAAGAGAAGAGTCAAGTTCCAGAGATTCAGAGTTCCCTGCAAAACCGGAGGAGGGGCCCGAGGCAGTAACAGAATCTAATAGCAAGATTTCTTGCTCACATACATTTTCAAATAAAGAGCAGGCCTAAGAAAGCATACCTTTTGAAGGCTCCTCCTCGACAGTGACCAATGTAATTGGAGATAGCGGTGGTACTCGATCCAGTGTGAGTGGTGAGGAAAAATGGGTGACAGTCCCCTTTCTGATCTCCGGACAGGTCCTTCGAAGATGGCCAACAGCTCTGCACCTACTGCATCGGAATGGCACATTAAGGTAGTCCAGCTGTTGTTGAATAATCCTTTCAAGACATAAAATTTCAATATTGGCCGGGAGTCCTGTGATTAAATCCATTTCAACAAGGATCTTGGCCATCCGTTTGTCATATGTATGTAGGAAATCATCTTCAACAGCAACGAATCGCCCAATGGTATTTCCAATACCATCCATTACCTCGCGGTTCCACAATGGAAGAGGCAGACCAGGTAGAAGGACCCACAAATGTCGTTTCTTGACACATTCTCTTAGTGGGTCAAAGTGTATATGCCAACGGTCCAACACTAATGAGCCTTCCTGAATGCGCCATAATGAGTTTAAAACAGACAATGCATGCGCCTCTTCCAAAAACACAAACACAATCCAACCTCTAGCTAACAGACTGATTGAGGGCGTATATGAGAAAAGATGTTTCCAATTTTCTGTGGCCCAATTGTGCCACTCATTCTTTCCCATCTGAATATACTCCAGTCTACCAATAAGGGCTCGTGAGCATAATGCCTCTACCATGTCCATGAAAATGTCCCTTCCGAGAACAAATCATAATTTGCCCTCCCAGACTTTGTGTGCCTTCGCATTTCTGCGACGACGGCTGCGAGACTGAGAAGGTATAGGGTCCCCTTCCATCTCTAATCCAGACCCTAGAGATGGCCTCGACCAACTAGAGCAGAGTCAAACAAGTCCCAGATCAGCTGACAACCACGAAAAGGGATGACTCCTTTACGAAAAATAGGAAAAACCACCAGAAAAACCACGAAAAGGGTTCCTGATATAGGAAAAACCACAAGAAAAACAACTATGAGTCAACCCATCATGATGAGCCCGTGACAATAGGAGCCATGAATGTCCTAAAGTGACGAAAGAAACCCCTATAAGCTGACAAGGAGACTAGTAAGGACACCTGCAATCACCGAGAGGACAGCCGGAACAAAAGATCCCTGAAAACCCATAATGTTCTATAATGATAAAAGGAAAGAAACCAAACGACGTTACCCATACAAACTAACACCACCCGATAGAGCTACAGGCCATGAGAGGCATGGTAGATAAGAAAGTCCGACAAGTTCCAGTCCGAGCAAACCCTCACAGAAATCCCGTCAAAGCAAAAAAACAGGCATTAAAAGAGATAGCCAGAAGGAGGATGACCGCCCGGACCCAGCTTGGCTGCTAGGAATTCCCACTTTTTTCTACTAGTTGGTATTAGTCCTCCACCGAGGAGGATGGACTCTAGTCGCCAGGTCCAGGCTAAGAGCAGTCAAACCCTACGAATAGATAAAACCCTAGAGACACTCGAATGTGCTTTCATAGCAGCACAAAAAACCTGTTATAAGAAGAAACAAGAAGAGACACAGAAAGAGATACAATACAGACCCAAAAACCCAAGAATAAAACCCTTCACCACAAGAGAAGAGTGACAGCGGCATGTAATCTTTCAATACCGGCAGAGTCAACCTCTGCAAAGAGTACTCGCCCAATTCCGGCAGAGTCAAGGACAGAGATCATAGAAAAACCTTGGTTGGAAGCCCGAGCAGGAGTGAGTCGAGCCAGAGCCAGAGCCATGATGAGGCCAACATGGTATCAAAGCTTAATGACCCCTATAGATGATGAAAAGCTTTTCACCTAAAATTTAACTTACTATACTACAACCGAAGGGAAAAAAACAAAAAGGGGTTGTTAATTATATAGTTAAGAAAAACTTTAATTGAACCACTCTTATACCACTCAAACTAAACCATATAGCAATCTTTTGAAATCATTTGTTTTACTATTCTCTTTTTCACTTCATTGCATCTACTTTACCTCCCATTTTTTTTTTAAACTTTATTTTACATCTTAAGCCATTGCTAATTATTTCTATTTTTTTAAATATTTTTTAAATATTTTTTAAACTTTTATTTACAAGTACAACCAATGCAACGAGTTCAGCGAATCAGAACCATGCATAGTTGTTACACAGCTTTGGTGTTCACACATGTTTTCCCTCATCTAAATAATTTGTAAAGAAGCATAAATACCTGTGCATAATCAACTCCACCGACAGAAGAAATGAAAGCCTCAGTATTGCGGCCAGTACAAACAAAACTGCCGTTTTCTCATCGACTGTTCTCACGCAAGATTGGACTTAATTCTGTGTCTTCTCATATATATAAGTAACTCGGTGGCTGTGGCTGCAAAGAAAGAGCAAATAGGTTGATGGATCATTTTCAGCATCATTATTACCTTTAGAACTCCATGTCAATTGGTGTAGACTGTTTTCTGAGGTAGTGATGAGATAGTGATGTCTGAGATTCTACCTATTGTGGTTGTGGTTTTGGTATTGCTAACCAGTCTGCTGCTGCGCAGTATTAAATGCTTCAGCATCTGCTTTGTTTGATGTTGTTTGAGATCCAACTGTAAACAAAACACTCACGTACTGTATTAAATGCTTCAGCATTTGCTTTGTTTGATGTTGTTTGAGAACAAAACACTTACTGCATCCGGCTGCTTTTTGCTCCCCGTATTGATCAGGCTAACTCACTAGGTTCATCAATGATTCACCCAGCAGTATTCGCCGGTAGGGTGTGATTTTTAACATCATAATACACTAATTTGCCACAGACAGGTGTGATTTTTAACACCATAAATATACTGAAGACAACCGGCTGATCCTAGCCAAAGTAGCCTCTACACTCAGGATTCCTATGGACAACTCAGGGCTCATTACACCCAAAACACTATAGTTACAGGATTCATATAATTAGCATTTAAACCAATTTGCAGTTACCTTGGCATGCACGCTCCTTCGAGAGTATTCTGTTCAGTACTTTCTACCCATTACTATGTTCTATATAGAAGTATGACCTTCAGGAATCGACGACATGCATGTAGTAGAAAGCAAATTGGAATGATGAGTGTAAACAAGCTGTCCCCTGTTTCCTGGGTCTCATTATTTGTTATCGCTAGGCTCCATTGGATCTCCAATATATTGCAATAAAAGTGCATTACATAAGTGAATAATATAATTGTGTGACAGCCCATGAGAGTGTTAGCCAAAACCAAGCTAACTAAACTTGAGTTTAGGGCTCAGTCGATATTAAAATTTAATTTTCACTTTTCATGTCCACCATTTTTTCTTTTTCATTTGTTAGGTGATTCGACTTACTTGTCAGTTCTACGGACTGGTTTTTACCTCGACCACTTGTCACTTCCACCAAGTCGGCTGACTTCTTCAACCAAGTCGACTGACCTCTTCGACCAAGTCGGCTCACCTCAGTCGGTTCACTTCATTCGGTTCAATTTAGTCAAAATCTACAAAGTAAGTTTCTTAGTCTAAAGACTTAAGAAATTACAAATGCTTTCACATGTGAGTAACATGAAGTAAAAATGGACACATTAACAAATCCAAATAACTTATAAAAACATATGCCCAAATATGTAGGAAGACTTGAGTCGACCAATGTGCCGTAAAACCTGGAACTTTCACCCAGTGAGAATTTTATGGGTTCTTTGATCTTTCACTTAACAGTAATTGTAAAAGACATTTACCCAAGTAAATCTGGAAATATGTGTGGCCAAATAATCATGCATTCAACCATAAACTATTTCATATATTTAACTATGCGGAAATAACAAAGTATTACAAACTGGTCGGTCAGACTTGTCGGTCTACAGAGCTTCGACTCTTCGACTAAATCACATATAGAGAAGCTTGAGCTTCGACTTCTCTTTCTCACCGACTAAATCACATACACAGAAGCTTGAGCTTAGACTTCTCTTTCTCACTGTGAGTTCCTCTGTCTCTCTATTGTGTCTCTTGTGTCTATAAACTGATTTACAATTTGCTTCTTCTATTTATAGGCAACCTGAATATTGCTTCTACATGGGCCGATTGACTCACCATTAAAGATTGTAATAACTTTCTACCTAACAACTTAGCTTCAGAAATAAATTCCACTGGTTTACATTGCCTAATCTTGGACTCTTCCCTCTCGGCTGCGAGTCAAGTACATATCTGCGAGTAATTACATTTTCCGAGTAATTACATTTTCCAACAAAGAGCTTCCAGGTACATATCTGCGAGTAATTACATTTTCCAACAGAGAGCTTCCAGTTGTTATATTTTTGTTCAATTTTCTTGCATAGTGAAATCTATTCCATAATATAAAAGGATGAAGTAGTTGAATTCCTTAATTGTATTCCAGGAATTGGTAAAGTAACTGTAATATGAGAGATTTTGTTTAATATCAGGTTTGGTACTTTCTGTATATGAAATATTATTTTAATTTTTAATTTACATTTAATTGTTTTTAGATCATTTTCTATGTTTTTTAATATATCTTCATTTACTGTAAATTTATGATATTAAACAAAGAGAGGTAAAGTATAAATTCAATTGTATTGATATCCATCCTTGTAAAGATTAAATTCACGGAACAATTTGAAAACCAAGATTGGATTCGCAGAGAATCATTTTCAGGTTATCAATTGACTTACTTTCTTTATTGACATATTTTGAGACTTTTTTTAATTCAGAGCAACACTGTGAATTAGTTAGATTCATGATTCTTTAATTTGTGATCCTCCCTGAATTTGAGAGGCTTGAAGAGATGTATTATTACGACTCTAATTTGAGAGGTTTGAAGAGATGTTTTATTATGACTAATAGAAATATATAGAGGATTATATGTATATAGCGATTTCTGTGGCAATTCTAACAACACTTCTATGAGAAATTTGAGCATGATCATCAAAACTGAATGAAGAATAATCGTGAAAAATAATTAGATCTATGGTACTATATTACAAAACAAAACAAAATGGATGTTAGTGCCTCCCATTTTACATAAAAAGAGAAGAGGCTCAGTGCCTCCCAGTACTTAATGATCAATAATATAGGGCGTGGTCGTTTTAAGTTCCATGGTCGTTTTAGGTTCCAATACCCAGGGTGGGTTAGATGGTTAGTCCAGAATCTTTTGATGGCACTTCTCCCTCACTTTGCTGTGTCTAATTCTCTTTCATACAAAAATGTCTAAGTTGTACTATCATCACAGAAACATCATCTTGGGATTTTCTGGTTACTGCTAGCTCTACAAGCTTTTTACAAGCAGCTTTAGGGCCTCCTCCTATGGGTTGCTTCTGGACACAGAAAGGCCCTGCAATATCCACTGCTTCTTGATTACTGACTTTATCCCACAACCCATCTGATGCCAAAATTAAAAACTCGCAATCAGATGTTATTTCAATCTTTCTGGTGTCTGGTTCAGCTGTTATCCATTCTTTCATGTGGGAATCGCCTAATGCCCTAGATACAGCTAGAGATCCCTGAACTCGCCAAACTCCGTGTCGGAGATCCACAATCCCACCCAAATTCTCTATCCGTTGTCGCTCGTCCTCCCTTCCAGCTCGATGATCACATGTAAGAGGTTCAGCAGCACCATTTCTGCTAATAACTGCTCGACAATCCCCAGCATTGGAAACCACTAATTTACCATTTATAATCAGCGCAGTTACACAAGCAGTACCGCTGCCAACATCCTGCTTCAAAAACTCTCTATCTGTCTTGAAGTACCCAGCTCTAACAGCCTGCTCAAGAATATTATCATATGTTTTATCTTCCATCCGGAGCATAGCATCCACGATATTCTGCCCAATATTTTCGGCAGCGAATGCCGCAGCCTTCGCACCGCCATGACCATCAAAGACGCCAAAGAAAGCTTGCTTGGAATTACCAAGAACATTGACAATGGCCTTGTGGGTATCCTCCATGAATTCTCGCCGACCCTGTTTAGACGAAACAGCGTAATGAAAACCCTCCAAATTGATCTCCATCGGTTGCTCCATGGCTGTGCACAGCGCATTCAGTTGCGGTAACTGGAGTGGAACATCCAGCCTCTGAGGGCGTTTCCTCATGAGAAGAGGAGGCGAAGGGCAGTTGCCGGCCATAAAGGGGGCCCTGTACGAGCCGAAATCCGTGGAAGAATTCCCTGCTACAATGCAAGCCATGTTCACAGTCTGTGCTGCTGCTTCAATTCAATTGAATATTTCGCCCGGACTTGTGGGTTCTATGGGTTTCCGCTTAGCATTTATATTGCCTTCCATCGTTCAATCGGATCAGATTTACGAATATCGCACAGTCAACAACGCTGTACCCGAATCCAACACGTGGACTGTGCGTTGTATCTGTAACACAACTGTCTACTATGTGCTGGAAAACGCTGAAATAGCGTAAAAACGATAAATTTTTATCCTTTTTCTCAGGTCAAATTCTTGATCATTACAGGTGGAAACTCAGAAAATTTGAAATTCCTGTTTATGAAACTTAATTAAATACATATGTTGTTGTCATAACGCGGAAGGCCAAAACGGATCGGACCAATCAGTGTGCAAAACGTGTGAATGATAATATACTCGTATACGTGAGTCACTGAGTATCAATGTATTCAGATTTTTAGTGATATTATGCGTATTCTTTTTACCAGGTGGCGTCGATTGTGCTTTTGGTAATGGATCAGTGGAATCAAAATATGGTCAAAGTATCAATGCGAGTCTATGACTGTTCTTTTGGAATATAATAATACTCGACCGAATAGCTGGCCTCCATGTATCAACGTGTATTGTTAAAGGCACTTTCATCAACAACGAGCATTATATGTAATAATTGAAAGCGATAGATAACTAGCAATATTTCAATCAACGACCAGCAATATATGCAATAATTTAAAAGCAATATTTCAATAAAGTGCAAAGGAATGTTCATAGAAGTCACAAACGGAAAGTGTCAAAGACAACCATAGTTATAGTCTTTTTAAATGAAAGTTGAATTTGCCAAATCTCAAACGTATGTGTCTTTTTTTCTTTTTCTATATATATAGTACATAGGATATTTTATTTGATGGTTAAATCATTTCCTTGTATAGTACATAGGATATTTTATTTGATGGTTAAATAATTTCCTTTATGACTCCAAACGTATGTTTCCTTTTTTAGACTTTTTCAGTACATAGGCATGAGGTAATCATGTAGTTATGGGTATCGAACCAGGGTGGGACGACCATAGTCGAATGCCCCAACAACCCCGTCTCCGTAAGGAAACCGCCTCTCTTCTTACCTACTCATTGGGTATTCCATAAAGCTATTAGAAAGTAAATTTCCAAACTTTGCAACAATCTTTTAATTTTGAGTACATCATCATAGCAAGTCAAATAAAATATCCTATGTACTATACAAGGAAACCATCAAATAAATATCCTATGTACTATATATATATAAAAAGAAAAAAAAGACACATACGTTTGAGATTTGGCAAATTCAACTTTCATTTAAAAGACAATAATTATGCTTGTCTTTGACACTTTCCGTTTGTGACTTCTATGAACATTCCTTTGCACTTTATTGAAATATTGCTATGAAAAATTCAAAAAATTCAAAATATTGGTTCAAAACCCTTGAAGGCCTATCCTTGTGGATTTTTCGATGGGGCCGCTGCAGAGAATATAGGTGGCTCGGGTTTTGTGATCTATCTAAATGATACTCATTTCTTCAGTTTCTCTATGGGATGTGGTTGCAGCACGAACACTAGAGCAGAATTATTGGCTCTTTGGGCAGTTCTTAGAGTGAGTTTAATGATGGGTCTTCCCATGCGTTTGATTTTTGGTGACTCTATGGTTATTATATCTTGGCTCAACAGACTTTCTGTGCTTGATGTTCCTTCACTAATGCATTGGTGTGATGATATAAGAAATATGCTTCAAATGGCCCCTTCGGTGATTTTCAAACACATATTCCGTGAGCATAACTCGCTGGCAGAGGGACTCTCTAAACAGGCCCTGAAATTGGATATGGGATATGGAACTTTCTCTGAAAGTTTGGATGGTATGGTCATAAATCATGGCCAATTTGTTCTTTTTTAGTGTTGCTGAGTCTCATGTTTTTCAGCCTTTGACTTTGAGCATTTGATTGATCATCTTTGTCTGTTAGGTATGAGACCCTTCAACCAGCAAGTCTTGCTCAGGAATGTTTGTTTGACGATCATCTTTGATCTTACTCAACATATTCTGACCTGATATATCAGGGATGATGAGAAAAGTCTGCTATGATCAGAATTTTTTTCTTTATTCTGGATGGCAGTAGACAGACTTGTCACACCTTATGTCTATGTGATGTTCTGGTTTGCTATATTTCTCTCAGTCATAAAGATGGTATATGTAAATGATGTCTTTTGATTCCTATGAATAACAAAAACTGGTATTTTTTCCTCTGAAAAAAGTCACTTGGCCAACTTTTGCATCACTAATACATAAACACAATTAACCAAAACAATGTGCAATTCAACTTAATGAACATTCCTATTGCAACCAAACAAAATCATCACATTCAATCACTATCCATGTTATAATTTTCCCGTTGTCTTTTGTATGTAATATATATATAAACAATGGGATATATATATCCCATTCTTTATATACATGTGTGTAATATATATATATATATATATATATATCCCATTCTTTATATACATGTG
>LPNX010895314.1:107239-147532 GCA_001517045.1 Pseudotsuga menziesii
AAACATGAAGAGTAATTACTAAAACAGAAAAAAGGTGATAACAATAAATAAAAATTTAAGTGTATATGTAAACACTCACCTAGTGGTACAAAATGTATCAAGTCCTATTTTCGTTTTAGTTTTTAGTCATAATATCCTAGTTTTCTCATGATCATATTACTTTGAAATATTTATAGAAATTTTCCAAATTTATAATTGTATCAAGAGGAAGAGATGTTGTAAGGTAAGTAACAAAAAAATTTAATAAAGTGACATAGATCCATCTTAAACCTAGATCTATCAAGCACTGAAAGGGATCAAATTGCTTCGGGTCTCACACACCCCAAGAAATTGGATTCCTCTAAATGCTTGATAAATCTGGGTTTAGTATGGATCTACGTTGCTATAAAAAATTACTAGAAAAATACATTTCTAGATGAATAATAATTGCTTATAAGAGAATAAATAATACTTACACTAATTAAGGTCGTGATAATCCCCTCTCTCACACACACATAGATATAGTCATTATACCATGTAGTAAATTATACAAAACTAGACATATTCATCTATCAAAATATGAGGTATGCACCTATTAAAATATCCATGACCATTTCAATGTCCTTATGGATTACAAAAGCCATCCTTTGGTTTGCCACTATTTGACTAACTTGAACCTAAAGGTTTAGAGCAATTATTGAGCATCTCCATTTTTTTAGAATTATTGGTAAAAGCATGTTGAGAAATATGACCATGATTCCAATGTTCATCATCTAACATAGAAAAGCAAGTTCCTATTCCCAAATCCACTTTGGTAAAGGAGAGGAGAAAATAGTTTAATTTCGAGTGGGAGGTAACAAACCACTTGTACTATGAAACGAGAAATTTATACTAAGAATGAGAACTCTAGGCATAAAAACGATGTTTTTTGCATAAAAAACACCAAAAACACCTCCCTAATAGAAACGCATTGATACCAGTATACATGTTTTTTTTTCAGGGTTAAAAATAGAGCCATGGCCTAAACATCCCAATGATCCCATACTGTTGTTTACAAAAAATTTAAAATCAACCCCTAAATTGGAAAAATATTTTTTTCTCCAAAAGATAAATTACAACTTTTTTTGAACTTGCATATTAAACAAACAAAAATATTTTAGATGTCATATTCCTTCTGGATGTACGGTTTGGTTTAGCAGACTCCCATCTTGCAACTTCTTCTTTTGGAATCAACTTTTTGATAATATTTATAGTCTTGGAACAAAGAGTGTCTTTCTTTGTCAACTTGAAATCATAAGCAAGTATATCAACTTCCTCTAATTTCAAGATGTCAATGCAGTGACGATTTATTCTTTGACCCTTTCTCTTTCTCTTTATACAAACCCTTTTCTCAACCACCATCTCTTCCTTGTACACACCACCAAATGGGTGTGTATCTGTTGCATACCAATTTACTTCTATCGATACTACTTCTTCATTTTCTTATTGGCCTTCATAACTTTTTCAATCCAAAATGGATAACCACGTGCATCATATGTAGCCAATACTGCAATAATGCAACCCTCCTTGATATCTTGTACTGAGCCCTTGTAAAGGTCTTCCATTTCTCGACGCTTTGCAGATGGTCTTCTAGAGCCAATATACATTTCTCTTTCCTCTACTTGAGAAAACTCAACACCTTGAGGTTCAACATTTGTTTCCTTGTTTTAATTTGACACCCTTTGTGTCCAAGTAAATGAAGGCTTCAAATATATATCTCCATTTGTAGAGTTTGAAACTATGTTTCTCTGCTCCATGAAAAAAGACTCCCACCAAACAGAATCAACAACATCAAAGTACTCATATGTATCTTTGATAGCATTTTTTATTTCTTCCAAGCATTGAGAAGAATCAACATCTCTACTATGTCACCTTGCATTATGAATCTTTGTAGATGATTAAATAATAATCAATTTGAAGCATACATTTGACAATTTGGGATGAACTTCATAAATGCCAAACTTGATGAAGGTCCCCATTTTGCGCTAGTTAAGTCCTTATTTCCCCACATTAGTGTTTTTCCATCAACCTTTTTATACGAAATTGATGTTGAAAGCTAATGCCATTAACTTTTTCAATGCATATTTCTTCACCATGCGATCCAAAAATAAATCATTGCATGTCAACAGTTTCTTCCAATTTTTGTACAACAGGCTCTGGATGGTATGTTTTCCTTACAATTTCAATCAATGATGGTAGGATCCCGACTTTCTTCCTCTTCAATTTCCTTGCAAAATGGCTGAACATTTGATCAATATGATCATGTGTATTCCCAACAAGAAGGAAACCAACTTTTAACTTTTTTAAAACTTCCAATTCAACAAGCATGTTTAGATAATCAAACAAGACCTAGTTTTTGTTTTCTCAGCTTGTGTTGTCCAATTGTAGATATAGAACTTCAGCAATATCACTGGACCAATGAGAAACGACATGATGAACTATGATGATGGTCAAATTTGTATCATTGTGAATATTTGGAGTTGTAAATTAAACCCTTGGAAACATTTTACCATTAAAAACCATACACACAACCAAGTGAAATCGAATAAAGTTTCCTCCTTTAAATTTTTTGGCACATGAAAAAAATGTGGCAAGAGTGTTTTTCTCTGATCCATTCCATCAATTATCAAACTCATATACTTATGTGGAGCATCATAACACTTCTTGCGATGTTTGTACAACTTTTTTCATTCATTTGATTGTTGATTGTGATGCTCTTGCAGTGAATTGATTATGCAATCTACAAACAACATAAAAAAATATTGATAACTAGTTATCATAATTGATATTTTCTAAAAAATAAACAATTGTGTAAACATGCCTCTCTCTATCCCTTCTAATCTATCCCTTGTTTCTTTAAGAGAAGTACATGTACTGCAGATCCCCATCCTTGACCTCTTTGGAATCCGAACATTGTTGAACTTCGTTTTCCATACTCTTGTGAAGTACGCATACCTGATGAAGTTTCCATTTCCTTGACCACCTTGAACATAATCCTTGTATAAGTTGTAGATTTCCTGCCTTGTGAATTATCTGGAATGTGTATTGTTTCTGTATTTGGAATACTCTCTCCATGCTTGGAAATTATATCATTCATCCATGATATTGCAATGTGTGTTGATGGTCCAGTGATTCATCCCTGATAATCATTGGAATAAAATGTTGGATCCTTTTCTAGTCTTGTTTGGATTCTTGATAATATAAGATTACCAATTGAGTGAATCCTTTTGAATTCCTTTCTACAAAGAAGAACATTTCCAATGCATTAATCACAACTTGTGCTTGTAGAAATCATACACCCCACTAAATATGATTTTTGCATACTTTTGTTCATTGATAAATACACGTTCCTTTTCTCCAAGGAATAATTGTAGCCTATACCCTTCAAACAATTGTTGTGGAAACACTCACTCAAAATAAAATAAGTAATGGAACTTGGACTTGTGAGCAATTCTTTCCTAGACCTTGTATAACTAAAATGCTTTGGATTGGCATAAAAAGGTCTAGTCCTACACGTAATCCTGCTCATTGTTGGATTATGTCTCTGCCTTTACTAGACCATTATGTCTGCAACAACAACCTCATTAGAATGAATTTTTTAATTGTGAGGAATATGACCCCCCTCATTGAAAATATGATCACGAAAATCAGTATGAAAATGGTTGTCATGATCAGTAATAAGTCGGTCACTTGCAGATAGATCAATGTGACCATCAACACTAAATTATTCACTGAAATGGAACTCTTGAGATTCAACATTGACATCATTGGTTCCTGTAACATCCTTACTTGGAAGAGAATCATTTTCTTCATCATTGGTGGCTTCATCATTAATAGAATCAGCATCGATGCCATTTAAATCCTCGCTTGGAGGAATATCATCATCAGTGCCATTAAAACCTTCACTTGGAGGAAAGTCATCATCGATGCCATTGAAATCCTTGCTTGGAGGAAAGTCATCATCGATGCCAAGAAATTCCTCACTTGGAGGAAAATCATCATTAGTTCCATTAAAATCATCGCTTGGAGGTAACTCATCATCGGTGCCATTGAAATCCTCACTTGGAGAAAAATCATAATCATTTCCATTGATATCCTCGCTTGGAAATAACTCATCATTGGTACCATAGAAAACCTTTCTTGGAGGAAACTCATCATCAATTCCATTGAAATCCTCGCTTCGAGGAAAATAATCTTCACCATTATTGATGTCTTTATCCTCACCAAAATCATCATCCATCCCATTAAAATCCTCACTTGGAGGAATATCATTGTTGACACAAACTCAGTTGACATGAGTTCTCTCTCTATCGACACCCAAACCACCGCGATCTCCCCGAGCACCAACCCAGACAAGTTTTACCCCATCTTGCAACACTTACAGAGAAGATGAAGTCTCACCTGAGATGTTCGAGGGAGAGTTGATAGAACCAAGTTTCCGTAGTATGGAGGAGGACCATGTGTCTAATTAATGACTTATCGCAACATTATTCCACAGATCTAATCATTCATATTATGCATTAACAAAAGTGTGTCATCATTCAACAGATCACAAATAACATCACTGAATCATCATAAAGCATTGATGCGTAGGTAGATCTAGTAGTATATCATCATCTTAAAGAAGAAAATCATTGCATCATTGTTGGGACGTGTACTTTAAGGGTCTTTAGTTTTGGATAACTCCGCGGTTTTTGTAAGTTTGTAAGCGGAGTTATGGTTCAAAATAGTCTTAGGGGTGTCGGGGTTAAGCTAAAAGCTTTCTTATTGTAATAAACCCATGGTTTATGTCCAGGGTTTAGGGTTCGGGGTGCCCATGGTTTAAGCCCAGGGTTTTGTAATAGTGCGCTGTATAAATAGGCACTCTTGTAAAGAAGTAAGGTTAGGCTTTTTATGTATAAGGAATTGCTGCGAAGCTAAGGCTATGTTGTGAGAAAAGGTTAAGTCCCAGCTGTGTGCGTGGACGACCTCTGCAGCTGTGTGGGTAGAGGGTTTTTGTAAAGAGATTAGAAGATCTGCAGCTGAGTGCACAGAGGCCTGCTGCTGTGTGCGTGGCTTTGAGGACTTGAAGAGATCTGCAGCTGAGTGCGTAGATCAGAACTGTGATTTTGTAGAAAGTTGAATAAAACGTAGTTCTGTGGACGTAACCCCTCCACTGGGGGTGAACCACGTTATATTTGGTGTTGTGGTTCTTGTGTTATTTCTTTTATGTTCTTGTATGCATTAATAACTAGTTATATCTGATAAATAAGATCAATGCTAATAAATAGCTTCGCTGTGAATTCCCAGTAATGGGTTGAGCAAGTCACTGTTGTTTATTAATTTGCGAAGTAATATATATGAATGTCAGAGCTCTGTGTTAATTGATTACGAGTTAGTAAAGACTAAAGGTATAGTAATATCCCTCCTCTGCTTGCAGAAACTTGATTCTACGGCACCCCATAGCTGTTTCGGGTGAGACTGCAACTTGTTTGCAGGTTGTTGCCGAAAGGGCCAACACTGTGGGTCTTTTGTTGGTGCGAAGTAAAAAGGATTAAAACCGAGGTCTGCCCTATTGCCCAACAAATTGGTTCCGTTGCCGGTTGAACTCAGTATCTGCTCAAGAGGGGTTTATGTGTACCTCGAGGGCTATGTTCTGGAGGCCCTCCGTGAAGGAAATCGGTGATTGGCTTGACGAGACTTATCTAAAATTCGCTAAGCAAGAGAACAAAGATCCACGTCGTAGTGCACACAACTTTTTACAAAGGTATGTTTTTGCTGATGTTTATGAGATTTTTTTGGGTACTATCCACATAGAGTTGCACCAGTGGTTATCCAGGTTAACAGAGCGAAGGACGAATTTCCAAGTTCGTTCGTTTCCTGCTTGGAGCCCCGCAAGAGTTAATCTTGTGAAACAAGTGAACAACGAGATATCCCGCGCTGTTGATTTCTGGACGACGCAAACGTTGGAAGCCTTCATAACGGAGGTTTCCATTGACACAAGTACCTCCTTCAGTGAAGCTGAACGACAGTTCTTCAAAGGCCTAAGGGGTAAGTTTTTGAATTCTTTTAGTTTGAGAATTAAGTTACTATTAGCTGAAAAAGGTATATTGCTCTTCGAATCTGACTGTTAGTTTAGTAGTACTAACCTATGTTTGCAAGTGATACTACTTTCGACGAGCAAAGTGGTTTGCTGCGAAGTGGAAAAAGGTATAAGCAAAATTTTGAGTCCTATACCCTAGGTCAGGATACGGAGGCTACCCTTGTCAGCCCCGCTGATTCAGAACCCGAAGAAACCCCTTCTGTTGGACATCCTCTGGTAACCCCGCAGTGTAGACCTGTTATCCCTGAGACTCCGTCACAGTCGACAAGTAACCCTAGCACGAATATTCCAGCCGCAGGGCAGTCTACCCTAGTCAGTTCTTCCCCACCCACCTCCAGTCCCCCTCCAATCCCCCCTAGATCCGCTATGGCCCACATGACTGATGACATTAACCTTCCTGTTTTCAAAGGAACGGGATCAGAGGATGCAGAACAGTTCTGGTTTTTATGTGAAGTAGTGTGGAATGCTAAGACCATTACAGACCCGGCTGTATGAACCGCGTAGCTCATTACTTCTTTCAGGGACCGGGCTTTGAATTGGTTCATGAAATTCTCCAGTACTCAGACTCCTACCTTAGATGATATTAAAGCAGCCATGATCAAAGAGTTTAAGAAGCCCAAATCAGAGTCGCAGTGTATCACTGAATTGAAAGAGATTCAGCAGCGGCATGGTGAATCAATGTGGGACTTTGACCAGAGGTTCAAAGTTCTACTGGACCAAGTCGGTTTCACCATTGGACCTGCGCAGCACAAGGAATGGTTCATTGCAGCATTGTTACCACATATCAGAACTCCAATCATGCAACAAAAGGTTGCTGACCAACAAGAGGCTCTGGAAATCGTGATGAAGCTTGAGACTGCCCTTGTCGAAGATAATTCGGGTATTGCTCAAATCCAAGCGCAGTTGGCAGCGATGGCTCTGGAGCTTCGCGATATGAAGAAAGGCAAAGCCGGTCGTGAAGAGGTTTGGTGTACACAATGTCGGATAGAAGGTCACGACAGGGACTAATGTTCTGTGGTCAGAAATTACCTGAATACTGGTGCGCCAAACCCGTTCAACCCCGCTTTTCTATATTGTGAGATCTGTCAGACAACTAGCCAACATCGGCTTGAAAACTGCCAGCTCCTTCAGAGGTATGTACAAATTCCCAAGAACCCTTACTGCAAGTTCTGTAAGTCAGTGGGGCATAATGAAGAGGAGTGTCGCAGCTATGACCTCATGAGAGAGCGCACCTATGACGCCTACCAGGTGCAAAATGAGGGACAGAGTAATGATGGCTACGGGTACCGGGGTGGTCCTTCCGGTAGGGGTGCTTTTGCAGGTCGTGGTCGTGGTGGTATGGCAGGAAGAGGCAGAGGAATGATGGTGTGTTACAACTGTAACCAAGCCGGGCATCTAGCTAGGGACTATCGAAACCCCACTACGACATGTCGGTATTTTCGCGAGGTAGATCATGTGATCGAGCAGTGCCCCCAGCTGATAGCTAAAATTCAGGAAAGAAACAATGGCCCTACCTAGAATATTCAGCTGATTTCTGTCGAACAAAGACCGGCCCCAGCCATCAATGTGGTTACGCGGAATGGAGCTACGACGCACACACAGAATACCGAGAAACAGTTTTCCAAGGCGTGGGTTCGTAAGGCCCCTAACAAAGCTCCAGCGCTTGATAATGAAAGTGAACAAGGGACAGTCATGGAGGCCAAGCGCAGTTTTGTTGATCCTAACACAGCAGTAGTACCCGTGCAGCAACATCAGCAGGAGTCGTAGCCGCAAGATGCTTCGACGGATGAAGTAAGTACACTGCCCTCCTTTTTACAGAGCTGTATGAAACTCTTGAGGAATCATAATGCTTTAAAGGAGTTGCAAAAATTTCTTGCTGTCTGTGAACCTCAGAGAAGAGCTGATACAGAGAAAACTATTAATAGTGTCCGGAGAACTGGGAGGGAAATGAGATTGAATGTCCAGATAGGGGAGTATGATATGAACGATGTCATTTTAGATTTAGGATTAGAAGTCAATGTCCTCACCAAGCAAACCTAGGAGCAAATGGGGAAACATGCCCTTGCTTGATCCCCTATACAGTTGAGGTTAGCCAATCAACAAAGGATTGTGCCCCTAGAAAGACTCCCTAGAGTTCCAATAGATATTGATGGGGTCAACACTTTGGTAGATTTTGAAGTTATTGAGATCGTTGATGACAGTAATCCCTACCCAGCCCTGTTAGGAATTGAATGGGAAATGGAAAATGCTGCAGTCATTGATCTTAAGAGGAGACAGATGACCTTCGAAGGAAAGGGTTTGAGAGTTATAATACCCCTAGACCCGTCCCAAGGAGAACGATACACAGAACCACTCAAAAATGACGATCAGGATGTGCTGGATCATATCTATAACATCGTCGCGGAGGAAGAAGATGACGCGGAATCTCTTGTAGATTGGGATTCTGGTAGCTCCTGTATGATGGACTCTGAGGATGGCTTAGAAAGTTGGAAGAACCGATTATATGAGTTACATGGACATAGATGCACCAGAATTACCAAGTCCCTCAGATGGCTTAGTTCGCAGACAAGAACTTTACCCATTTCTGATGCTTCGATAGCCCCCGAGGAGTCTACTGTGCCACTGTCAGAACAGACACTGGAGCCACAGAAACTCCAGACTCTGGATTCAGCACTTAGAGTCACCACTGCCAGAAGGTGGATTTCCCATCAGGGGTACCTTCCTAGTCAGGAAACTGGTCCGACCCCCCTTCGCCTGAGATTTGGGGATCAACTACAGATGCTGCGTAGCAGGTTCAATGCGCAGAGTAGGCCGCAGAAACACTTGGAGCATTGCTATGGAGCATGGAAAATTCAGTTTGCCTATCTCCAGGAACCTATAGTCAAACCCCGGTACATAGAGGTCAGGACTCGGCATGCTAATGTGGTCAGTGCTATAGAAATAGCCCAATCCCACCCTCGCTGGATGGCACTAAACGCTAAGAGAGAAAAGCTCACAGTTTGGTCACAGAGCTTGCCCGCATATGCCAAAGGACAGTATCATGACGAAGGTCCTTTTTGTGACGCAGCTGTGGCACTGGTTGCGTGGCAGCACAAAAGCCGACCGTTGGAACACTGCCAATTTGGTGGCACCGGTACTTTCATTGCCTTAATTTCCTGTCCTAAGGATAACCACCGAAATCTAGAGCCATGGAAGCAGGATCCCTGTCAAATTTGGTGCCTTCAATGCAAATTTATGACCAATTGGATCGATGGATTGTATAAGAAGACACCCAGGCATGGGCAATTCACATTCCGTAGTTTCACATTTGAACCTATGTCTGCCGATCAGGAACTTCATGACTTGTTGAGAGAATTTGAATGGACAGGGTTGCAGAACATTTTCCACCCCCCACCTGTGCCTGCAGCACGTGAGGAGACCCTACCAGCACGGACTCCACCAATGCAAACACGGTCTTCCAGGAAACAGTTCAAGCTAGAAGTGCATTCTAAGCGGAACGAAGACTGACACAAGGAATCCAGGAAAACATCAGAGGACCCCGCAATGGATCCACATGGTTTAGTACAAATTCCAAGTGAAGGAGAGGAGAATATTGCACCGCGGCGGCCACCATATGTCCCGCCTCTTCGACCAGAAGTTAAACCACCTTGGCGGAACAAGCAGTTTACGATACGCACCCCTTCTCTGGCCCCGGGTGTACAGTTGGTTGGAATCATGACAGGAAAGATAGACCGACTTAAGTATGCCGACCATGATACAAGTGATCGTGGCAAGTTCACACCAGAAAAGTATTTGCACTTTGTCAAGTACGATGAGACCGGAGCAACATTATTAGAGGTCAAACGGTGGGCTGCCGGCTTGGATCAAGCTGGTTTACTGAAGATGCTCGACGTTCCTCATTTTGGTCGCGGTGCACAGGTGACCATAGCTTTCAAGCAGCTGTTAGCTCTAGTTCATGACGGCCACCTATGGATAGGAGACAAGAAAATTCCTAACAATGGCGAGCTCATTCCAGAATCACTGGCTTGCCAATAGCAGGGCCTGATCCAGTGACGAAATTTCCCTCGAAGCATGAGGATACGAAGCTAGCACAAACCATGAAGGAACACTTCGCCCTAACGAAGGGAAAACGCGGGTATCACGCTTCCGCGATTCAGGAACATCCCATTCGCTTCGCAGCTGAGCTCTTAGCATGCAAAGTCATACGAAAGTGCAGACCAACTGAAGTACCTGCTCCAGTTATCAGAATCGCCATGAACTGCGCAGAAGGTTATAGCTACAACTGGGCAGCATATGTTGCGAGGGAATTCCTGGAAGACGCTCGCGACACACAGGAGAAAGGTAGAGCCTTCCATTACACATGGTTACTCGTCCTCATCGCACTAGTAGGATGGCAAGAACCTGTTCAGGCACAGTTCCCTGATGCCCCAGAGCACATGTCTGGCACAGCCAAGTACGCGTCACTGTGGGTTTCACTGGATAAATCACACCAACAGATGACAAATTATGTTTTTTCCTTTTATATGATGAATATCTAGTATGAGATCGCAAAAACCCCGCGGCTCAGTAATGAGTTATTCTCCCATTATGACGGTGCAGCCACCTTCAGCGCTGACATGCATTATACTTTCATCTAGGCTCGAATAGATAAAAAGCATCAATGGTTCAAGCTACGATATGTAGTCACTGAGGGTGATATCCGGGCAGCAGTTCAGCACTGGCCGGCTGAATGGCTGAAAGACGTAGGAAAAAAACCTCACATTCCGGTCCCCATAGTTACCAATATGGGCGAAGGCCCTAGTAACACACAACAGCAAGTTCCTCTGGAAGATAACGAAGAACAGACTGAGTCGCAGCAGAATGATAGCAACCAGGGTGGACAAGACCAAACCGATGAAGAAGAGGGACAGGACTCGGTCAAAACTACTCCAGACCCCAATAGGCAGGATAAGCGCAAGACACCAGAAGTAGAGGAAGTAAGCAAACCACAGCCTCGCAAGAAAGTGAAGGCATCAAAGGATAAGAATGTCGACGACACACCCGGCTTGACCAGTGAAGAGCTTGATGTGGCTTTGTCGAAGTCCACAGAAGTTCTTACTAAGAAGTGGTCAGAATTTGCCGCTATACACTTGGATGTCATCAACGGTGTCGCACAGAACATATCGGAGCTGAAGGACTTAGCAGCACAGTCAGTGACCAGCACTGTAGCCAGCAGTACCCCGGTAAGTATGCAGCCCGACCTAAGGGAATGGCCGGCTCAAGAAAACAAGGGCCAAGTCTCTACCGCTGCCCTTATTATAACTGATGCAGCATCCCACGCAGAGATGAGCATGACAGTAGGCATTGATTACACCAAAATGTCCATGATGGAACTACAGCTCTGCCAGTCAGCTATTACAAAGGAAATCCAGGCCCGAGCCCATTACTCACAAAAGAAGTTGGACGATACTAGGAAGCAGAATGATAGCCTCGCCGCGCAGTTGGAAGTAGCAGAGCAGCGAAAGAGGGACGCAGAACGTAAGCGGATTACACTGGTCCGACTTTTGGATGACGCATGTCGAAGCCTTCCTGACTTCGACGTACAGTTGGTGGAAGAGCCAGAACAAAGACTAGGCAGGCTAAAAGACTACGCATAGCAATCCCGCAGTGAAATTGAGAAGCTCAAAGCAGAACATGAAACTCAGATCACGGAACTTCAACTTCGCATCCTTCCAGGAAGTCCACCTGAGGTCAAAGAGCAGCGCCGTGCAGACATTCAGGCATCAGTAGCGAAAATTTTAGATATTGTGGGCAGCGCAGCAAAGCTGCTGGGAGATAGTGTGGAGGCTTGGACAACTCTTCAAGAACATCCAGAAATAGGCCAGCTGCAAGAAACCATCAAGCAGCGACAGGAAGAGCTGGATACAGTTAAAGTGGAAATTAAGACTTTACCACCTATGGAGAAAATGCTTAAAGTAAAGCGCAGCAAGGAACTTCAGCAGGAAATTGAGTCATGCAGGATGAAAGTGACAGAGTTGGAAAACTCTATACAGCCACTTGTCAGTGAGGCTTTGGAATTAAGTACTTCTATGGATAGCCAGTTAAAAATTCTGAAGGAGTATGATGCAGTCACACAGGCAAAAGCCAGCGAAGTATCATCCGTAGTCCTATAGGAGTTGGTAGACAAGGAGAAAGCAGCTGATGACATCATGCACATTCTCAATACTCAGTTCGCTGCCTTCGCAAAAAATCTTCGCCCGCTAGAAGACTAGCAGAGTGTCCTGAGACGGGCCACTAGTGAGTCTTAGGGGCCTGTTGGGACATGTACTTTAAGGGTCTTTAGTTTTGGATAACTCTGCGGCTTTTGTAAGTTTGTAAGCAGAGTTATGGTTCAAAATAGTATTAGGGGTGTCGGGGTTAAGCTAAAAGCTTTCTTATTGTAATAAACCCATGGTTTATGTCCAGGGTTTAGGGTTCGGGGTGCCCATGGTTTAAGCCCAGGGTTTTGTAATAGTGCGCTGTATAAATAGGCTCTCTTGTAAAGAAGTAAGGTTAGGCTTTTTATGTATAAGGAATTGCTGCAAAGCTAAGGCTGTGTTGTGAGAAAAGGTTAAGTCCCAGCTGTGTGCGTGGACGACCTCTGCAGCTGTGTGCGCAGAGGGTTTTTGTAAAGAGATTAGAAGATTTGCAGCTGAGTGCGCAGAGGCCTGCTACTGTGTGCATGGCTTTGAGGACTTGAAGAGATCTGCAGCTGAGTGTGTAGATCAGAACTGTGATTTTGTAGAAAGTTGAATAAAATGCAGTTCTGTGGACGTAACCCCTACACTGGGGGTGAACCACATTATATTTGGTGTTGTGGTTCTTGTGTTATTTCTTTTATGTTCTTGTATGCATTAATAACTAGTTATATCTGATAAATAAGATCACTGCTAATAAATAGCTTCGCTGTGAATTCCCAGTAACGGGTTGAGCAAGTCACTGTTGTTTATTAATTTGCGAAGTAATATATATGAATGTCGGAGCTCTGTGTTAATTGATTACGAGTTAGTAAATACTAAAGGTACAGTAATATCCCTCCTCTGCCTGCAGAAACCTGATTCTGCAGCACCCCATAGCTGTTTCGGGTGAGACTGCAACCTGTTCGTAGGTTGTTGCCAAAAGGGCCAACACTGTGGGTCTTTTGTTGGTGCGAAGTAAAAAGGATTAAAACCTAGGTCTGCCCTATTTCCCAACAATCATTCACAGATCCATATTGTAGATACACATTACAGTCACATTTGGATCGTAAAAAATAGTAAAATGGAAAGACAGTAAAAGACATAGTAATTCTACTCAACCTCCATCATTTCATATTAACTTTTGCATCAAAATATGAGTTCTTGAAATAGTTCTTCAATCACATGCATAGATCCAGTAGGTACCCAAAATTATTCAGCAACTTGTACTCAGAAGGGTTTCAAAAAGAAGCTAAGAATTCCTAAGCAATGTCTCCACAAGAAGATCTAACATTTGCAACTTGACATCCATTTATAGGCTTGCGCCTTTACATCGGTGGTCCACTTAACCAACTTCCTAACTAATTCTTAACAAAATTCTAAAAAATAATGACCATTATCCACAAAATGCGGTCCAAACTGCAAAATAAGACAAAAAATGCATAAAATATTCTAACTCCAACTTGCGCATCGTTTTCCACCTTGTGTAGTATCTTTGGCCTTGCGCAGCATGCTCAATGTTGTGCAACTATCTTACCCCAAAACTGCCTTCCAACAAGCCCCCAACATAATCTTGTGGCTCACCGTCGAGCCATGTCAACTGGACATGGTATATTCACTAATCTTTATCTTGAAGTCCTCGTACTGTTGAGTGATCTCCTTCATCTGTTCCTTGAACTTCTCGGCATTCTCCCAAATTCCTATCAAATCATGCGCTAATGGATGCTCAACCATTTTCTCAATAACATCATCTTTTTACCTTCATGAACTACCTGCAGCACATAAACTGCCGTGACTGAAAGCTGCACTCCAATGTCTTGGAACTCATCCAACTATATATTGCACCTCTGCTGATGATACCTTGATTTGGAAATGGGCCGTTGTAACTCCTTCAGCTCCACAAACTTGGTGATATGAACAACTAGTGGCAGTGCTCTCAGCGATTTCTTCAATTTTGCTAGCTTCCCTTCGGCCTCCTGCAATTGTGTTGTCAGTTTCTCCAGTTGCTCGTCTTAGACTACACTACCCCAAAATTGTGTAGTCACTTCAGTCACCTTCTTAGCTTCTTGTTCCATCTCCTCTAGCTGTGTCGTCAGGTCCTCCATGGAACTCTTCCTCTCTGCCACTTGTTCTGGTGGCGTGTCTTGATGTACTAGTTTGTGCAACTCCACATTGTCAAGTTGCAATTACGCAATGACCGGCCCAAGCCTTACTTCTTTTGCCATTGCATCCAGCTCCACTGTGCTCTCGTATATGTGTTGACATACATTCGTAATTGCCTCTTCTAATTGCACTATGTTGTCCCATAGATGTGCTTTCTCGACCACTAGTTGATCTTGTTCCTTTTTCAACTTCTCAATTTCCTTGGCACTATTGGCCATCAGCTCCTCTTGTTCCTTCTTCCAAACTTCAATCTCTCTCTGTGCTTATGACTCTTTCTCCTACGATTGCAAGAATTGATCGTTGATACTTTGTTCTTTGTCTTCCAACTCCTAATTGGAAACCCTCTGCATATGCACTGTGTGGAAAGCATGTTAATGTCGATGGACAAATATTGTAACTGCTACAGGGAGGCATTAAGACACTCATTATTGTTCTTAATCACATGTGACGGAATTTTCACATTCTAAATTTGCGTCCCAATGCTGATCGATCCAATGGTCTGTACAGGTTCTGCCTCCAGTGCCTTCTTCACAACTACATCAAACAATGAGTCAAGTCGAGTTCTTACCTCACCAAATCCATCTTGCGCTTGTTTCTTCATCTCTTCAGTTAACGCATCCGTTGCGGTTCCAATGGCTGCAACGAGCCGGTTGAACTATGCCTCAATCCCCGGTGTTGCGTTACTTGTCGCACGCTGCTCCTATTGCTTCTTAGTTCTTGATTCTTCAAATGTGCACTCTACCTCTAAGTCAGTGGGCGTCCATGACAACCCTTCATCTAAATCATGGTGGCTGTGTTGGTCAGTTTCAGGTACAGGATCAATTGGTGCATCCGGCAGTGGACCCGTCGATACTTCATCTAGGATGACAGGTTCTCTCCATGACGCGAGCCAATCATAAAAAATGGTATCTAGATCCACAACAAATAACTTGTATGGTGTCGAAAACCACTGCTTCTCTGGGTCATGTCACGCCTACACATGAATGGCATTTGTTCCAATCGCAAACTGAGCAATCCTTTGGAATTTCATCACAGCCTCCTCAGAAAATCGCAGAAATTTCACATCTACCGCCTGCAGCGCTTCCCAATAGATCTAGAACTGAATAATGCAGTCCTTAAGTCGATCAGATTCCTTCACCCACTAGAGATCTCAGTAGCGTGCTCCCTTGCAAACTTTTACTGCATCCACATCCATGCCTTAGAAATATTCTAGTTCCATCCATGCCATGAGTGTAATCAGAATCAACAGCCAGCTGTATGTGAACGGCCCTTATCTCTCCTAGACTTCCAATGCATCATCTGTCAATTGGTTCATTAAAAATAGCAACCAATTCATTTGTACTCCTTGCACACACTACTCTGTGCATGTAAGAACCCCTGAATTACACTATTTAGGCCGATTCCTCCTCACAATATTACTAGCCAAAATGCGTGTTCCAATGCGAACAACTGGATCATTGATGTTGTCGACATCGTATGCCCATCCATCATGCTTCAAATCATATTTCTTCTTCAGTCTTGTTGCCAACTTACTATCATTTTCTCTCCCCTTGAAATATTGCGAAGGGTTAGGCCTATCCTTGGGAAACCCTGCAATGTCATAAATGATCTCCATGGTGATTTCGACCAGCTGGTCCAGCCACAAAATCCTGCCATGAAAGCATGCCGAAATATTATTTTTGCATGCATTTGCTTCATTTAACCACCCAAAGTGCGGCATGTTTATAAGATCCAACAACCCAGATATTTGCAAACCTCATGCCTAGTTCATTGGAATGCGTACTATTGGGCTGCCTCCAACCATTACCATAGGTTCATAGGGACCCTTTGTGGTCTCTGTCGATGCAAACATGTCATGATCATCATACTTCATTTTCATCAGCATAGACGCGATGCCCATGGTGCAGACCATGCCCTATAGAATTGTCGGCATCTTCATTGGGTACTTCTGGTTCTTTGTTATCTTCCTTGGTTTTGCATAAGGTCACATGGGAGGCAGATACCCATGGATGTACGTAGAGAGCACCCTACACGGAATGTTGATTCCATAAGCCCTCATGTCTAGGGACCCATCTATGTAGGTCCCCCCCCCGTTCCTACGTAGACATTCTATTTTTTTGTTTCTTCGATACTGGAGAGTTGGGTGGATGTGCCCCTCTCTTCTTCTTCAGAACCGACAAGGATCCCACTGGCATACTAGGAACATCTTCTTCAATGGTGACTCCAATGACTGGTGAACCCCTCTCGCTAGAAATATCAACAGTGAATTTCTCACGCAGCATGCCACACTAGTGCCCCTAAATGATCAATGGGAACTACACCCTTACACTGCTCAACCACTCTACTACTCATTGCACTCTGCAACTCAACAACACAACACTACTCTGCAACTCAACAACTCAACTCTATGACAATTCCGCAACTTTGACAACTCTCAGTCTTACACAACGACATTATCCTCTCTCTCTTTGTCCTAGTAGTCCCCAATATTCGCAAACTTTGGATTCTCCTTTGTCACAATGTTGACCTTCCTAATTTTTAATGGTTGATTCATTAGATTCGTCGGTACATCAGGTGCTGTGACATCCCAAATCTCTTCTATTTCTGGAATATTAATATTCCATGGATCATCACCATCCTCAAGTCCTCCAGTCACATTATAACATTCCATCATCAACTGCATCGGACATTACGCATGCGGATCCACCAAATATGCAACCGGTACTTTCTTCAGAACAACGTTGCGGATATGCTGTAGTGCATCATGAATAGCTAGATTGTTATCCATGAAACTGAAGGTGTGATTAAAACAGACCATCAACTCTTCCCAAGTAGTAATCTCTCTCTGAAACTTGACTGCTACATACCATGATCATGGCATCTCATCCAATGTGTGAATAAATGCATGGACCCACTCATCCTTTGGTCACGATGCCCACAAGGTATGCCACTCAATTAGATGATTGTTGGGTTTATTTCTCCCATCGTACCTTTCAGAGTGGTACTCTTCTCCATTACCAAAGCAAACTGTCATCAATATTCAACACTGCGACCAGCCAGTGGTCGACTTCTAATGGGTCTCCCACTAGTGTGCTGGAGTAGCCTTCAACACTTCATCCAACACCAGCAACCACTGTGGTTCTGACACCTTGTCTTCAAATTCAACAAGAAACTCTAAAAAATAAGGAAAACCTTCATA
Source organism: Pseudotsuga menziesii (assembly GCA_001517045.1). Classification (NCBI taxonomy): domain Eukaryota; kingdom Viridiplantae; phylum Streptophyta; class Pinopsida; order Pinales; family Pinaceae; genus Pseudotsuga; species Pseudotsuga menziesii. The sequence continues at coordinate 124,896 of LPNX010895314.1, forward strand.
TATTGGTAATTCAATAGTCTTAGTCATGAATCTACACAACAACTGTGTAATTAGACCACACTTCCTTAGTGATACCTCATCCATGCGATTCTGCCAATTTTATAATGCATCATCAGAGTAAAAAAGACGTAGAGCTGGAGCTACGCCAACTGAGCTCACCATCGACTGTCAGATGGATATAATCCTCTAAGATGTTATATGCATGATCCCAAACCTTTGTAGCTTCATCCCTCACTGGCTCAGCATACCTTCATCCTTCAGTTGGATCCATCAGAGCGATGACCCTGATGTCGTGGTTTTCAAAAGTCATAACACATTTCTTGAAGTTGATCACCACCAAACTATCATTGGCCTGTCCAATCCCCAACAATGTTGGTTAAAAGCCTCCTCCATCAAAAATGTTGATGACAACAAAATTTGCATAGGTCTTCATCCCTTCGACTTCGACAGCAAGGTGGGGAACTTGCCCAATCAACGTTACTTTGGCCTGGTTAGCCAGTCGCAATTGCATAGGGGACCAAGCCAACTTTGGGCTCCCCATATTTTTACATGTCTTCCTTGTCAGAATATTGACGTCTGAGACTAGATCCAATATGACTAAATCTACCTCATAGTCCTCAATCTAAATATTCATGCACATCTCTTTTTCTGTCTTTTTCTTATGTAAAGAGTTCACCGCAGACTATTTCCGTCCCTTGGTCAGTCGATGGAACATACTCTCAATCTTGACAAGAGCATCAAGATATCTTGCCAGGGACAAACAACTTTCAAATAAATGATGCAAGGTACCATGTTGCCACGATGGTCCTGCTACCGAAGTGGAATCAAAAGCGGTCGATAATCTCATAGGTAGGTGACTTACCAAGATATCTTCCTATAGCATCACATGCCTCAAAAAATGTGTTTCTTTCAACGTCGACATCAAATTGCACCTTATTCTTCCCATCCAACTAAATTTTTGGACGCAGGATATTGTCCTCCGATGTCCCTTGTCCACAAGTAATAATAGCAACATCAATATCTTGTGTCCTTGGTTTTGCTGAAATTGTTGCAACAGTCAGTCCCTAATTCTAGTTTATTGGTGGATTCACATGTTGATTCACGTTCTCATTTGCGTTCTGGTTCTTGTTCTGAAGCTGATTCTAGTTCTACAATTGATTCTAATTCTGCAATTGATTTTGATTCTAGTTCTACAATTGATTCTAATTCTGCAATTGATTATGATTCTAGTTCTACAACTGAGGGATATTTCTTTCCTGCTACTTCACGATCAGTTGCGAACACTTCTCAATAGTGTGATCGATAGTGATACAATATGTACACTGCTCTTAAAATTGTAGGAACTCTCTCTGTTAATGTCCCAATACTCCACAATTATAACATTGCACTGGTCCAAGACCTTGTCCTCTTCCTCGGCCAAAGCCTCCACCTCGTCCTCCTTGGAATCCTCCTTGTTGTTGATACTGCACTTAATTGAATTGTTGCCGCGGGGGATTCGGTTGCTACTGAACATACTGCGTTGGCTAAACATACTGTGGATTCTATGGAACCATCTACATCTAATTATACTACAGTTGTGGCATAAACTGCAGTTGTAGTTGCGGCTATAGTACAAACTGCATCTACGGTATGAACTGCATTTAAGGCGGTGGTTGTACCACCTATGGCTGCAGTTGTGGTTGTTGTACTATTTGATGGTCCTCTCCCTTTACATAATACGTGTCCATTGTTCTATCCTGGAGTAGATCATATGAGCGACAATCCTTATCTTCATGCCTGATGGATCAACAAAATGTGAAGTATAAATTTGTCGGCTTTGTGACCATCTTATACATATATCCACAATCTTCATGTCAATGCCCATATACTTGACAAATGCGGCACCATGGCACACTGCCACAACTCAATGGGTTCGACACTCTTAACAATAGGTAGTTTTGGTAATCTGGATAGTTATCCTTAGTATGTCCATATGAAGGACATCGGGTACATCAGATGTCCTCATAAGGATCTTTTCCTTTCTTGATATCTTGCAACTAGAGCGTCAAGTTTGCAAGCTGCGTCTGGATTTGATTCATACCAATTGCATTCTCTCCAACTGGTGAGGCCTCCAACTTCATTGAGATCTCCAGAGCCTCGCTCTATGTTGCGATATTTTGCTGCATCAACAGTAGTCTGATATGATATAGTAACATCGTGATGAACCATTCCTTATGTTGAATATCACTCATCTAGAAGCGGATTCCTGCCACTAGAGTCTTAAACCTTCGATCAAAATCCCGAACAGTTTCGTTGGGATACTGCTTAATCTCCTTCAGTTCTGTAATGTATTGTGCCTCCGATTTTGGTTTTCTAAACTTTTCAATTGGTCCTTTTCTGACTTCAGCCAATGTTTTCGATGGGGCCCTCGTAGGGACTTGTACAAATTTCATGAACCAATCTAGTGCACGACCCCGAAGGGTTGTCTCCAGTTGACCTTTCTTAACCTCATCATCCATAGTTTGTTTGACAGTCCATCCTGCTTCACACAAGAACCAATATTATTTGGGATCCTCAGTCCCATTCCCATGAAATAGGGGTAATTTCACATCGTCTCCCACCATCGCAGGCCTCCTTCCTATATTCATTGATCTACTATTATTATAATGTAGTTGACACGTCAGACACGGAGGTGTCGAACTTGTGTTCCTTCCTGAGTGTGGCGTAGTGCTTGGAGGTTTGGGTATGTTTTTCTCTGGGTCGATCTTTCCTCTGGCTTGGGCATAGCCTGGTCATCTCCTTCATCACTATAGGGTCTCTTTATCCCGTGTGGTCTTCCTTCGTGGTCCTGCGTCTTGGTCACAACAGGACTCTCTCCAATTCTCTACCTCTTCTCTTGTTGAAACCTTTCTCCTCCTCACATAAGATGACTTCCTTCCTCGGTTTCCATCACAGTCCCATCGTAACTTCCATCCATCTACCCCATATCATTCCATCCAAACCTTGTCTCTACGATACCTACAACCTCCACACATCAGGAATCTACTACTCGAGGTGCATCTTCAATATGTCCTTTTTCACAGATAAGCATCTTAATAGACAATTGCAAACACAGCAGGAACCTACCTCTTGGTCCGTTGAGAAACTCCCTTTCTACTTCGTTGTAGGATTTAGTTGTATCAACTACAAACTCAGTGATATAGCCTTCCAATATACTTTCGAGCCAAACTTCGACTGCCCTTGATGCTCTGTTATCTACCTCTTGCAATTCCTAGATCAACTCTGGGGTCCAAAAAGTCAGTTCACCTCCTTCGAAATTAGTCTTCTAATATGTCAAGCGTGCGAACCAATCGTACAGGATGATCAAAAAATCAGAGAAAAATTACTTGTGAGGACCATCATGTTGAAATATTGTAACTTCAAAGGATATTCTAAATGTATTTTACTGATGTAGCCCAAGGGATATGCTATTATTCCTCCGACGGGGTGTTACTATTGTATTTGGTCATCATAGAGTCATGAGGTAAATCCTCCTCTTGTTTCGGCCCTTTAGTACCCTAATAAATAATATAATATACTATTTTGAGTCTTCCTAGGTGAATTCGACCCAAATAGTTTATTGGGGCCAACTTGTCTAATGAAAAAGTCAGTTAACTCATTGTGTATAAATAGAGGAGTTGTGGTTCTTATTTGAACACATGTTCACTCACTTTTGTAGCGCATAGGAGAGAGAGAGAGAGAGAGAGAGAGAGAGAGAGAGAACAAAAGGAGGAGAACAACTATTTTTGGGTTGTCTTTTATACATCTTATACAGAGAAAGCTTTAACTGGGTTTTCTTCCCCTTTATGGTTTCACAGGATAAATGTTGTGTCTATCTTGTGATTGTGTTTCTATCAGTGATTCTTGATATGACACTGTGATTTTGAATTGAATACTATTGAATGTAGTCTATCATATGAAAAACTTAACATGGTATCAGAGCTAACCTGATTAGAGCAAGTTTCACAAGGTGAAATTCTCCCTCCTCCCTCTCCGGAAGAAATTAGGGTTTCTCCAAAAGTTGAATTTTTGAAGATTTTCTTGCATAGAAAGTTGCGCCCTCATAGAGCGCATCTATTGAGCCCAGATTGAATTTTTTGGTTGGTTAGATCTCCAGGAAATCCAAACCCTATTTTGGTAGTGAACCATACAACTGTTGTGAAACAAAACCAACAATTCTGCAATGTCGCAACCTCGCAAGTAGGATTTGAATATTGAACATTAGGGATCTCCAGAAAGTATTAGGATCAACCAAATCGCCTCCTCCAAGCGCATCCATTGGTAAGTTCAATATCATATTTTGATAAATTTCATTTTTGAGTGACTTACTGGACAAGATGGCCCCAAGCACTAATCTTGAGGACAAATTGGAAGGCCTAGAAAACTTCCTGGATTGGGAGTATAGGATTTGTTACACCGAAATATCATCACCCTCATGTTATGAGATAGGTATTCCCTTGTTTTCTCCAATCCCTTGGATTTTTTCCTAGAGAAATGAAAGAATAAATTAACCCCTTGCAATTTTTCCCTCTTTTGAGCTAGTAACGATCTTTCCCCTTTAATGAAAAGTGTTACCCAAGAAGCAAAGAGCTAGCATCGCTCCTGATACATGAGAAAAGGGAGGTGCCACCGCTCTTTCTCTTACTGCAAAAATCAGTGCCCCCTTATCACCACCTATTTGCTTCTTTGGAGAAGCGGTGCTCGAGTTTTGAAAGAAAAAAAGAGAAGCTTCAAGAGCATTCTCGAAGATGACATCTGTGGAGCCTCATCCCTATGGTTTAGGACCAGCTAGAGCTTGAGATCCTCCCTTTTAGGATCTAATATCCACCTCACCCATGACATCCTCAACCATACCTATCCTCCCATGCCTTTAAATACTGGCTCAACCCCCATGGGTAAAAGGAGGAAGAATTGTGTTTCATACCCAAACTCTGTCAAAATCATTCTTGAGTCTTTGGAGGCAAGGTGAAGTTAGAGGCAAGGAGCCATTGGAAGGANCTTGATTACTTGGTCACAAGCATAGATCTACTTGATTATATTGTATGCTATCATGTATTCTTTGTTGTCTTCCATATTTTACAGGTTCTTCTACAAGGATAGCAAGGACAACTATTGAGAGAAGTATCATGTCATTCCATTAAGTTGATTAACCAGATATAGGGGAAGTTTAACATTTGGTGTTTGTTTTTTGTTCTAGATCTGAACCATTCAGACTAGGGAACTGGCTCTTGTCCGCAGGCAGGAGGTGTGTATTTCTGGCTAACAAGATTGGCCTCATTATAAAAGATAATGGTCTTGAGAAGTACATCAAGGATGAGATTGCAAAACCTGAAGAAGCTTAAGCTAAGGAGAACCATGAACAAGACCTAATCAAGGAAATGAGGATCATTGTTGATTCCATCAAGGATCACTTGATCCCTCAAGTGTCATCTAAGAAGACACCTAAAAAAATATATGATGCACTTTCCATAATTTATGAAGGAAATAATATCAACAAAAAGATGAATCTGAGAACTCAATTGAAGGGAACCAAGATGAGAAAAGGAGAATCTATTCAAGATTACTTCACAAGGGTCTCCCAAATCAAAGAGAAACTAAGTGTTATTGGAGATACCCTCGATGAGGATGAATTTGTTATGACTGCTCCCAATGGCCTCACTAGACCTTGGGACTCATTCATCCAAACTCAATATGCCATAAGTATGATGTTTGACATAGTATGGCAAGATTGCATACAAGAAGAAGCTAGAGTAGCAAATAGAGAATCTCTTCTCAGAAAAGATGATCAGGCTCTAGCTACCCATACTACAGAAAGAAATCAAACAAACTTCAAGAGGAGTAATCATAAGCCTTTAAAGAAGAAATTACAAAAGAAGAAGAAGAAGAAGGATCACTCAAATTATCAATGCTACAACTGTCATAAAATAGGATATCTTGCTAGAGAATTTCCATCCTCAAAGAACAACAAAAGGAATCATGCTCATCTAGCTAAAGATGAGGATGAAGAAAGACCTCGAAAGAGAACTAGAGGTGAAGATGTGGAATAATTTATGCTTTTCTTTGCACTCTCTGGGTCTATAACACCTGGAGAAGATACACGGCTTATTGATAGTGGTTCCTCCAAGCACATCACAGGAAAGAAGACAACTCTGTCAAAAATTGAACTCTCCCCATAAGGTATCATTGGGACATGATTATGAATATCCCATCAAAGGTATTGGTGAATCAAGCTACAAGATTCACTCTAGGACCTCCATGAAGATGAAGGAAGTACTGTATGTACCAGGTTTGGAAAAGAACCTACTCTCCATCTCAGCTCTACATAAGAAAGGATATAGAGTTGCTTTTATAGATGGACAATTACTCATGTGGTCCAAAGGGAATACACTTGAAAATGACGTAGTCATTGGAGAAGAAGAAGGAGGACTGTACAAGCTCAAAGGACATCCAGAGACAGCCCTTGTCTATGAGACTACCAACTCAAGTGAATTGTGGCATAGGAGACTTACTCACATCAACTACAAATCATTTCCCTATGTGAGCAAGGTGGTAATAGGGTTACTAGATCTGAAGATCGAACATGAGGGAACCTGCAAAGGATGTGCATAGGGAAAGAACATAAAAAATCCCTTTACGAAAAGTGACACAAAGACTAAAGGTACGTTGGAACTATGCCCTCCATATCCTTGAGTGGATATGAATACTATGTCACATCTATTGATGATTATTCAAGAAAGACTTGGATACAATTTTTGAAGAGTAAAAGTGAAGTGTTCAGGAAATTCAAGGAATTCAAATCCTTGATAGATAACGAGTCAGAAAAGAGAATCAAGACACTGAGATCAGATAATGGTGGAGAATACACTTCAAAGGAATTTGAAGCATTCTATGAGGAAGGAATCAAGAGGGAACTAACCATTCCCTATAATCCCCCACAAAATGGTGTTGCGGAAAGAAATAATAGAACTATCATGGAAGCAGTGAAGACCATGATTCATGACCAAGACCTCCCTATGCACCTATGGGATCAAGCTACAAGAAATCCATATATGTGCAAAATAGATTATATCACAGTTCTCTTGCATTCAATACTCCTGAAGAAATATATACCGAAAAGAAACCTGAAGTAATACATCTCAAGATATTTGGTTGTCTAGTATATGTACATATTTCGAAAGAGAAGAGAACCAAATTGGATCCTTTTGGAAAGAAGGGAATATTTGTAGGATACTGTGAAGTCTCCAAATCCTTCAAGATATACATTTCAAGATTCCATCATATCGAGATTAGTATGGATGTAACATTCGATGAAAAGGAAGTCCTGAAGAAATCTAGAAGATGTCAGCTTGAAGAGGTACATGAAAAGGATGTACCTTCCAGAAGTACAGAAGTTGAACCAACTTCTAAAATAGTAGCATTAGAATATAATGACATGCTATAGCCTCAAGATCTCCCTACTATGGATATCTCTCAAAAGAGAAATTGCTTGGGTAAGAGAAATCATACAAGAAGCAGAAAGATATGGAGCACCAGAAGGATATTCTAAATGTATTTTACTGATATAAACCAAGGGAGATGTTATTATTCCTTCAACAGGGTGTTACTATTGTATTTGGTCATCATAGAGTCATGAGGTAAAGCCTCCTCTTATGTCAGGTCTTTAGTACCCCCATAAATAATATAATATATTGTTTTGAGTCTTCCTAGGTGAAGTTAACCAAGACAGTTTTCTGGGGATGACTTGTCTAGTGCAAAAGTCAGTTAATTCATTGTGTATAAATAGAGGATTTGTGGTTCTTATTTGAACACGGACTCACACACTTGTGTATTGCATAGGCAAGAGAGAGAGAGAACAAAAGGAGGAGAACAACCATTTTTTGGTTGTATTTTAAACATATTATACAGAGAAAGTTTTTGCTGGGTTTTCTTCCCCTTGAGGGTTTCCCAGGATAAATTTTGTGACTATCTTGTGATTGCTATTCTATCAGTGATTATTCATATTTTGTTGTGATTTTGAATTGAATACTATTGAATCTAGTTTATCATATCAATAACTTAACACGTCATGCATATACTATGCCAGCCACTGATCCGTCGTCAATCCAGGGTTCTGATTCTCTTTCTCAACAAACTCCCTTATCTTTTGGTCAAACCAATCTTGGATCTCGGGTTTCATCGGATGCCACAACATGTCCTCCCCCGTCTTCAAACTAAGGTACCGAAAATGGAACCATTTGTTGACACAAACTCAGTTGATAGGGATTCGCTCTCTATTGACACCCAAACCACTATGATCTCCCTGAGCATCGGCACAGATAGATCTTACCCCATCCAACAAAGCTTGCAGAGAAAATGAAGTATCACCCGAGATGTTTGGGGGAGAGCTGACGAAACCAATTTTCCGCAGTATGGAGGAGGACCATGTGTCTACTTAATGACTTATCGCAACATTATTCGAAATATCTAATCATTCATATTATGCATTAACAGAAGTGTGTCATCATTCAACAGATCGCAAATAACATCAATGAATCACCATAAAGCATTGATGCGCAGGTATATATAATAGTATATCATCATCTTAAAGCAGAAAATCATTGTAGCATTCACATATCCATATTGTAGATACACATTACAGTCACATTTGGATTGCAGAAAATAGTAAAATAGAAAGACAGTTAAAGACACACTAATTATGCTCAAACCTCATCATGTCATATTAACTTTCGTAGTGAAACATGAGTTCTCAAAATAGTTCTTCAATCACATGCATAGATCCAACAGGTACACAAAATCATTCAACAAATTGTACTCATAAGTGTTCCAAAAAAAGCTAAGAACTCCTAAGTAATGTCTCCACAAGAAGATCTAACATTTGCAACTTGACATCTATTTATAGGCTTGCACCTTTACATCGATGGTCCACTTAACCAACTTCCTAACTAATTCTTAACAGACTTCTACAAAATAGTGACCACTATCCACAAAATGTGGTCCAAACTACAAATTATGACCAAAAACACATAAAATATTCTAACTCCAACTTGTGCATTGTTTTTGACCTTGCGTGGTATCTTTGGCCTTGCGCAGCATCCGCGATGTTGCGCAACTATCTTACCCAAAAACTTCTTGCAAACAATCATCATCAGTCACATTAAAATCCTCACTAGGAGGAAAATCATCATTTGTCCCATTAAAAGCATTGCAACTAGGAGGAGAATTATCATTCATCCCATTAAAATCATTTCTTGAAGGAAAACCATCATTTTTCCCTTTCGAATCCTTGCTATGAAGAAATCCATGATTATTATTGGAGTAGGCATGCTCAGCAAAATCGTCATTAGTCCCATCAAAATCCTCACTTTGAGGACAATCATCATTAGTTCCTTGAAAATCATCGCTTGGAGGAAACATGCCATCATCTTGCTTATTTTCTTTAGAATCCCCACTTGGAGGAAGATATTCATAATCATCATTGTTACCACCTAAGTTGTACATAGTGGTTTTTATCAAGTGAGCTTGGTGAACCGGACAAAGATGATTTGTTCGGACTTCAGAAGACCTTCGGAAGAGCTTCTGGGAAGTGCTTGTTGTACTATATCACGTGTTCATACCCCATGGGGGAGTTGTAATAAGATGTTCTAGAATGATAGTGTCGGTAAAAGACTCGGTCTCTTAGACTTTATTTGCCAATCCGATCATCCCAGGGTGTTTTTTCCCTTGGTTATTATTGGTTGTTGAATAAACGACTGATAATTTCTGAGTTTTTCACTCAATACCTCCAAAGTTGGGGTGGTCGGCTTGGCATTTAGTCCCATTGAGGTTATTAGAGTCTACGTGTCAATGTATAAACATGCTAGGCATAATTTTCAAGTCACATGAACATGTCTAAGTCCCCCTCGGTTTTAAATTTTTTTAATTTTTTAAGTTTTAATTTTTCCAAAACTTAGGCTATTTTTTAATAGTTTATATGGAAAAATTGGTCTTGTAATAAAAGTGGGCTCAAAAGTCAGTTTCAGTCATGGGGGTGCTCATTTCAAGATAAGAGCACCATGTAAACCCATAGACCCACTTTTTCTAAGTTTTGAGTGATTTGTCCATCACTCAGGTCAAAAATACCTAAAAATCAATTATTGATTATTTTAATTAATAAATTGATGAATAATGGAGCAAATCCAAAATCCTAGATCAATGGATTCTCAACCGATTTGATTGAAATCAGTCTCATTGGCACCAGATTAACCAGAGATTGCAATTCCTTGACTGAAGGAGCTTATCAGGGCAGATCCATAGTTGAACTTCAGCCTCCTTTATGGGGAATTGCGCCCTCTCTCTCTCCTCCACACGTGTGGGCTCTTCTGGAAGCTCTGTGGTTGATGATTAAGTCAGCAGGTTGATGTGTCAGCTCAGTCAGCCCTTCGATTGACAGTTAGACTTAGTGGAAGCTCAGTTCAACTTCAGATCAAGCATTGATGGACTCTCCTTCAACTGCAGTTGTCTATCTCCTTGGGATTTGTGCCCCCTTTGGGCTGGGGTTTCAATTTTTTGTATAAATAAAGCATGGATGCCTCCTTTCCGAGTTAGTGAGAGTTGGATTGAGGAGCTATTGCTATTGTAATACTGTGTAATATCTTTTGCTATTGGAATAAAGTGAATCTTTGGAGGCCAAAATGGTGTAATTCTCTTATGTGTGTGGAATTAACATTGTCTTGCAGCTTTTGTTGTTACCGGTGTATTTCTCTCAATTTATGCATCTGAATCTTGTCTGGCTTGAACGATTTAGCTGAATCAATAGGAGTATGGTTGGTAAAGTAAGATTACTTGTTTTTCAATATCTCATAGCATATATGTTTGAAGATTCAAATTATACATGTTTAAATAAGTTTATTTGCATGTAATCCCTATCTTTTCTCATATATCTCTATCCAGATCTCATAAGGTTTTTGTGCAAGATTGTTTGTTAGTTTTTAGGTAGTAAGGGTTGAACGAACTATGGATATATATTGACTCCATTGGGAATCCGACTATTTTGTGAAGGCATTGTCCCTTGGCATTCCACTAACTAGTCTTTTTTGCAGATCCATTCCAACATCAAGGGCTCTTCTTTTCCTCTTCCTCCTTCATTTTCTTTTTTAAATCAGTCCAGTTACTTGTTTTTTAGCTTTAAAATTGTTTAGGTCTATCAATTCCAGAATTCATTTTACATAAATATTTCTTCCTTAAATCTCATAAACTAGATCTCATTCCTAAAGAAAATTTACAAGCATTCTAGATCTAGTTTTAGGGAAAATTGTCATTTTTCAAGGCTATGAAAGTAGATCTAAAGCTTGTTGAATGCATGGTCGTTTCCTTAGAATATAAAATTTTATATTCATCAATTTAAGTGCTTCATATTGGATTCCCCAAAAGCAGGCCAATATCCCAAGGAAATATTTCTTTCCTTGGTTCTTTTTCCGTTTCTTTAAAAACTAGTTTTAACTTGGAATTTTTGGGTAAAAGTGTGTTCATCCAAAAGTACTTTCAAAGTACTTTTGGGAATATTTAAATCTGATAATATTGCTGGTTTTTAAAAGGTATAACAGAAAATAGGAGGAGGTGCTGTCCGAAAATCATTTTTGGACCATTCGAAACCCCCCAGGGGGTCTCCGTCTTCCCGAAATTTCAAAATTTCGCAATTTGTAAACCTTTGGTCTCATTCCATATAAGGACCAAGTGGATTAATTTCAGTTTTATGATATTTTAATTGCTTCTAATAATAAAAAAAAATCTCTTCGAATAGGCTCTTTCGAGCCTATTCACCACCCCCCAGGGGGGATTCGCGTCCGTATCATTTTTTTACATTTTTTCATCTTTTTTCAATTTAGTGTAGTTCTAATCTACAGGGGTAGTATAATTTGACTTATAATAGTTGTCATATTCCATATCTGGAAGTTTCAAAGTAATTTTAATACTTACCCCACGATCCTCCTTTTGAGCCGAAAGGTGAAGAAAGGGTTGTGGTAGTCTAATTAAAAAATTGTGGTTTTCTTATTTGTTTATGCTTCATATGAGATCATTAATTGTTTTAATAATCATAATAAAATCAACCCCTCCTTGATTCCTCGATTGAGGTCCACTTGGACCGAAAGAGGTTCTTGGAGGGTTTTCTTTTTAATAAGAACACCTCTTTTAAAATTTACTAAAAATAACAAAGACTCCAGTGTGTATGCACTGTACTTGGATGTGGTTCATCTGATCAGTCAAGCTGCATCAAAAGCACTTGAGTGACTAGATTAATTAGTCTTCACCTCCCAAATTAACAAACCATCAGGTGAAAATCCAATGCCTCGAATGAACTGTAAACGGTGGAAAAATACCCAAAGGAGTGGGAACAACTGGAAAGTGACCTCGAGGCACCGATATTTGTCACACCCTAATGGGTGTGTTACGAAGATAGTCTCCGAGACTTCATTCCAACCCACAAACATCTTGCGGGTAGCCATGAAAGTTCACTTTTGGACATAATCCAAGTACCCCTCGGGTATATCTAGAGTCCCCTTTTTTCGCCTAATTTAATTCATTCACATTCCAAATTAATTTAAAATCTACCAAGAGACATTTGCAAAACATTCTGTCAAGCGCATGAAAGCACATTATTTTCTTTGTTTACTCCATTTAAGGCACTGGTGATTTATTTGATCAATTCTTTCGATTATATATATATTGAGTGTCGTTACTGTGCTTATCTACTTTAATTCTTGCATCTTGTTATCTTTTGTTTCCACTAGTTAATTTCAAAAGACTCCTAAACAACTTAATCAATATAACACCATCACACTAAGTAATTAGCCTTAGTAATTTAATAGGGTCTACCCCCCTTGGCTTTGTTAGGAGTTAGCCTTAACGGAGGAGTCAAGAACAAGGTGACATCCTTGACTCGAGACTTTCCCCCAAGGACACACCGAGTGGCTTGAAGATTTCTGCCATGTAACCCAGGGGTGTGAAAGGCGGCAACACTTTTTGGCACCATTGCCGAGGATAAATCTTTTTATTCCCGGAGTACGACTTTTTCTTCCTTTTTGTTTTTGCTTTGTTTGATAAATGCTTAGAGTAGATCTTTAATTTTCATCTAGAGTCTCCACTGAATTTTTTTAGTTTTTATTTTTACAAAGAAAAGCAAAAAATAATTTTTGTGAGAGTTCTTAAATGTATATTTTAATTCTCACATGACGACTCCATTGAAGGGATAAAACCCTGTTATCTCATAAACTTGTGAAGTTTTGTTGTGTGTAGATGAGCCCATGTGACATATTAAAACCTTTAAAGCTCATCACTTGATAGCTCCACCTATTTAGTACAAGGTTTAATGGTAATATCAAATGCATACTATTAATTTTTGATATGGATGAAGTAAGGGAGTAGTGTGGTGCCTAGATAGCCGGACTTTTTCAGCCTATCGATTTCTCAAACAACTCGGGTTTTCCTAACTTTGGTCATGATGTGGGGGATGTATATAAATGGCTTCCAGTGTTTTATGGAAATTATGGTGATTCGGCCATCTGGCATGTCAAATATTTCCTTCAGTTGATGGATGACTCCAATGTGCTTTATGAAGACAATATGATGGAAATGTTTTCTAGTACTTTTTAGGGTGAGGCCTTTTGTTGGTTCTATCAGGGCCTTCCTAATAAATGTATAACCTCATTTCCAAGCTTCCTTTGGATGTTTTTAGAGTAATGGTGATGGTAGGGGTAGTATGAATGGTTTGAAAATTTTCCTTGAAAAGATCTTTACCTTCTACCTATCTGGGATAGAGTATCATATGGAAACATATGATGGACCTTTTGCCATGATACAAAGTATTGAAGACTTGGAATCACTTCTTGAACATTTAAGTGAAGAGAATATCCATGATACTCCCATCAAAGAATGTCCTAGTAGTTATTTCAGAAAGGAAGCAATTAAGCATCTTATTAAAGAACATGAGGTATCTCTCAATACACAGCAAGATTCTGAATATGGGAACATCCATGACAATCACATTGAAGAGCTTCACAAGGAACCCATGATTGAACACATTGTTGAAGACTCTCCTCATGTCACCATAACTAAAAACATTAAAGATGTGAGATTTTATCAAGTGTGTTGCAATGCTAATATTTTTCCAAAAATCCCTCATGACGAAACCATTACAAAGATCGACACTTATGAAGAAATTTATGATGTGTATGATGACACTCCTCTATGTTCATCACTTAGGGATGAAGTTTTGGAAAGTTTAAATTCCCATAATATCTTTGAAACCAAAAATTTGAAGGATGATTATTATGAACAAGAGGAGGGTAGTTATATCTCAGGATGTGATACTAGCAAGGAAGACTCTCTCATATTTGGCATAGATGGGAGTGATGACTATTGGAATTTCATAGATAATCCAACTTGTGAAAATCTTATTGAGAATCACATCAATGATGTGTCCAACAAGGGGAGTGTCTATTCAAAAAATTGTGGAAGTCCAATCTACGGTACGTCCATAGAGGGGAGCATGGATATGGATACCTAGGAAAATATTAGTATGGAAGAGGAGCATTCAAAATCTTCACATGATCATTCAGAGTCATATCATGCAGAGCCGCACAAAGGTATCAGTAATGAAAACATTGAGAAGCAATGTTTTGAAAAGTCAGATGTGATGCAGTGAGTGGAATATCCATCTCAACCATCTTCTTCACATGTAGATGTTCCTTATGATTTGGGGCATCTTGGGGCTTATGCAACGAGTTATCATTCAGTAAGCCTTGATGATCAGTATGATGATATAGTTAGTCCGCCTCATCATGCTGATTGGTATATAAGTCCTACCCATTCATGGATAGAAGCATTCTGCATGAGAACATACCAGTTTGGGAAGAATTTTTATGACATTATTCATGCCTATGATTTCCCATCCATCCCGCCCATTCGAGGTCATCACGCAGGTTTGCATTTTCTAAATAAAGTATCCTTACTTTTCTTGGTAACCAAAGACAAGGGAATTTTTTTTACGTTAATAAAATGCTTAGGTGGTTACATTGGATTTATGATTACACTTAAGCCTTTTTATATCATACTTAGAGTAGGAAAATAAGCTCCTTGAAAAGAGCATTTACTTTCTACATTTTTGTTTTGTACTTACCTTTAATAAAAAAAAATTTCATCAGTTAGTTACATTTATTTTGTTTAAATAAATCAGCTTAAATCGTTCATTTGGTTTTTATATAAATCTTGTGCTACTGAGGTTTTCTTGTCAAGTTGAGATATTTTTACAGGGTATATAAACTAGAGATTCTGGTGTTCTCGTATCCTCTCCTTGGCCTATGACCAGATCAAGCACATGTCCCACAATTGGAGCCAGATGTTACCACCTAAGTTGTACTTAGTGGTTTTTATCAAGTGAGCCTAGTGAACCGGACAAAGATGATTTGTTCGGACTTCAGAAGACCTTCGAAAGAGCTTCTAGGAAGTGATTGTTGTACTATATCACATTTTCATACCCCATGGGGGAGTTGTAATAAGATGTCCCAGAATGATAGTTTCTGTAAAAGAATCAGTCTCTTAGACTTTATTTTCCAATCTGATCATCCCAGGGTGTTTTTTCCCTTGGTTATTATTCGCTGTTGAATAAATGACTAATAATTTCTGAGTTTTTCACTCAGTACCTCCAAAGTTCAGGTGTTCGGCTTGGAATTTAGGCCTATTGAGGTTATTAGAGTCTATGTGTCAATGTATAAACATGCTAGGAATTATTATCGAGTCATATGAACATGTCTAAGTCCCCCTAGATTTTAATTTTTTTTAATCTTTTAAGTTTTTTTTTAAGTTTTAATTTTTCCAAAACTTAGGCTATTTTTTAATAGTTTAAATGGAAAAAATTGTCTTGTAATAAAAGTGGGCTCAAAAGTCAGTTTCAGTCATGGAGGTGCTCATTTTAAAGATAAGAGCACCATGTAAACCCATATAGCCACTTTTTCTAAGTTTTGAGTGATTTGTCCATCACTCAGGTCAAAAATGCCTAAAAATCAATTCTTGATTATTTTAATTAATAAATTGATGAATAATGGAGCAAATCCAAAATCCTAGATCAATGGATTCTCAATTGGATTTGATTGAAATCAGTCTCATCGGCACCAGATTAACCAGAGATTGCAATTCCTTGAATGAAGGATCCAATCAGGGCAGATCCAGAGTTGAACTTCAGCCTCCTTTATGGGGAATTGTTCCCTCTCTCTCTCCTCCACATGTGTGGGCCTTTTTGGAAGCTCTGTGGTTGATGATTCAGTCAGCAGGTTGATGTGTCAGCTCAATCATCCCTCCGATTGATAGTTAGAATCAATGGAAGCTCATTTCAGCTTCAGATCAGGCATTAATGGACTCTCCTTCAGCTGCAGTTGTCTATCTCCTTGGGATTTGCACCCCCTTTGGGCTGGGGTTTCAATTTTTTGTATAAATAAAGCATGGATGCCTCCTTTCCGAGTTAGTGAGAGTTGGATTGAGGAGCTATTGCTGTTGTAATACTGTGTAATATCTTTTGCTATTGGAATAAAGTGAATCTTTAGAGGCCAAAATGGTGTAATGCTCTTATGTGTGTGGAATTAACATTGTCTTACAGCTTTTGTTGTTACCGATGTCTCTCTCAATTTCTGCATCTGAATCTTATCTAGCTTGAATGATTCAACTGAATCAATAGGAGTATAGTTGGGCAAGTAATATTACTTTTTTTTCAATATCTCATAGCATATATGTTTGAAGATTCCAATTATACATGTTTAAATAAGTTTATTTGCATGTAATCCCTCTCTTTTTTCATATATCTCTATCCAAATCTCATAAGGTTTTTGCGCAGGATTGTTGTTAGTTTTCAAGTAGCAGGGGTTGGACGAACTATGGATCTAGCTTGAATCCAATAGAAATATAACTATTTTGTGAAGGAATTGTCCCTCGACATTCCACTAACTAGTCTTTTTTGCAGATCCATTCCAGCAACAAGCGCTCTTCTTTTCCTCTTCCTCCTTCAATTTTAAAAAAAAAATTAGTCCAGTTACTTGTTTTGTGGCTTTAAAATTGTTTAGATATATCAATTTCAGAATTCATTTTACATATATCTTTCTACCTTAAAGCTCATAAAATAGATCTCATTCCTAAAGAAATTTTACAGGCATTCTAGATCTAGTTTTAGGGAAAATTGTCATTTTTCAAGGCTGTGAAAGTAGATCTAAATCTTGTTGAATGCATGGTTGTTTCCTTAGAATATAAAAATATATATTCATAAATTTAAGTTCTTCATATTGGATGCCCCAAAATCAGTCCAAGATCCCAAGGAAAGCTTACTTTCCTTGGTTCTTTTTCTGCTTCTTTAAAAACTAGTTTTAACTTAGAATTTTTGGGTAAAAGTGTGTTCATCCAAAAGTAATTTCAAAGTAATTTTGGGAATATTTAACTGTGATAATATTGGTGGTTTTTAGCAGGTATAACAGAAAACAGGAGGAGGTGCTGTCCAAAAATCATTTTTGGACCATTCGAAACCCCCCAGGGGGTCTCCGTCTTCTCGGAATTTCAAAATTTTCCAATTTGTAAAACTTTGGTCTCATTCCATATAAGGACCAAGTGGATTAATTTCAGTTTTTTGATATTTTAATTGCTGCAAATAAAAATAAAAATCTCTTCGAATAGGCTCTTTCGAGCCTATTCACCATCCCCCTTGTGGGGATTCGCGTCTGTGTCATTTTTTACATTTTTTCATCTTTTTTCAATATAGTGTAGTTCTAATATACAGGGGTAGTATAATTTGAATTATAATCATTTTCATATTCCATATCTGGTGGTTTCAAAGTAATTTTAATACTTACCCCACGAGCCTTCTTTTGAGCCGAAAGGTGAAGAAAGGGTCGTGGTAGTCTAATTAGAAAATTGTGGTTTGCTTATTTGTTTATGCTTCATCTGCTATCATTAATTGTTTTAATAATCATAGTAAAATCAACCCCTCCTTGATTTCCTCGATTGAGGTCCGCTTGGATCGAAAGAGGTTCCTGGAGGGTTTTCTTTTTAATAAGAACACCTCTTTTAAAATTTACTAAAAATAACAAAGACTCTAGTGTGTATGCTTTGTGCTTTACTGCGGTTTGTCCGATCAGTAAAGCTACATCAAAATCACTTGAGTGGCTATATTAATTAGTCTTCACCTCCGAAATTAACAAACCATCAGGCGAAAATCCAATGCCTCAAACGAACTCTAAACGGTGGCAAAATACCCAAAGGAGTGGGAACAAGTGGAAAGTGACCTTGAGGCACTGATCTTTATCACACCTTGATGGGTGCATTACGAACATAGTCTCTGAGACTCCGTTCCAGCCCACAAATACCTTGCGGGTAGCCGTGAAAGTTCACTTTTGTACAAACTCCAAGTACCCCTCGGGTATATCTAGAGTCCCCTTTTTTCACCTAATTTAATTCATTCACATTCCACAATAATTTAAAATCTACCAAGATACATTTTCAAAACATTATTTCAAGCGCATGCAAGCACATTATTTTCTCTGTTGACTCCATTTAAGCCACTGGTGATTTATTTGATCAATTCTTTCGATTATATATATTGAGTGTTGTTAATGTTCTTATCTACTTTAAATCTTGCATCTTGTTATCTTTTGTTTCCACTGGTTAATTTCAAAAAACTCCTAAACAACTTAATCAATATAACACCATCACACTAAGTAATTAGCCCTAGTAATTTAATAGGGTCTACCCCCTTTGGCTTCATTAGGAGTTATCCTGAACAGAGGAGTCAAGAACAAGGTGACAACCTTGACTCGAGACTTGCTCCCAAGGACACACTGAGTGGCTTGAAGATTTCTGCCACGTAACCTAGGTGTGTGAAAGGCAGCAATAATCATCATCATCACCGTCACATTCTTTACCTTCATTATTACTGGTGTCTTCAAAATCTTCAAAATTAGGAAGTTATTGGAGAGCAAGTTCGATTACATTGCTTGCACAGCCAGTATCTTGGTTAGATGAACAATACAACTCTTCATTGACATTGAAACTTAATTCAGATGAGTCCATGACTTCTCACTAATAGATAAAATTATAGAAAAAACCTTAATAGATAAGACAATGAACTTTTATCATAGACCTCACCAAAAAGTAGAATGGTGCAAATGTCAATCAACCATCTTATAGCTATGAGAATGGAATTTCCCCTCCAAAATTTCTCACCATAAATACAACGCACATTTTAAGCACATTCATAAAACTAGTAAAAGACAAATTTATGATATAAAAAACTATGAAATAATGTATTAACTAATTACATATTTATATCCACAGACATAAAAAACCAGTGAAGTTTCATGTAAAATATTTATATACAATATGTAATAAAGTAATGGTTATTTACATTTTCTTTTAATCCCACATCCATAAAACAAGTAATGTTAAACCTAATCTAGTCTATATAAACCATTTAGTTTTCTTACTATTCATCATTGAATTTGGATAAATTTACTAACAATTTCAAATTTAGTTCTTTTTTTTTCCGTTTTTTAAAAATAGGTTAGTTTTATAGTTAATTTGGAAATGATAATTTTATGGTTTTATTAAGTTGGCATTGATTATTTTATGGTTTTATTGATTTTTCATTTTTACATTTTGTTTATCCCACATTCTTAAAAGTGGTAAAGTTAAACGTAATCTATCTTATAAATTCACTCTTGTTTAGACTTTGGAGCAATTCACGAAGAGCTTTAAATAATAACAAGAAGATTCAAGAAGCACTTCTAGCACTTTCAAGAGAGGAGGCTTTATCATTTTCCGGGTTAGTTTTTTTTCTTCTGTAAATATAATTTTTTTGTGTGTGTGAACGGGTGTAGTGTTAATTGAAGGAAGCCTGGCCCCTATCCCAACATTTGTAGTTTTAATTGTTTTTAATTTTTAATTTTCAATTTTTTAACCTACTTACATGCCATCTAGCCCCCCTAAACCCCATAACCCATCCAACATTAAAAATATATATTCTAAACCCCATATCCCCCTTGACCCCTCCACAACAATACATTTAAAAAAAAATTAAAATATATAAACCCCCCCACCCCCTCGACTAATCCCCTAAACCCTCTCACAACATTACATTAAATAAAAAATAAAAAATAAAGTTTTAAACATCCCTAACCCCTTTAGCCCCCCCCAAAAACATTATATTAAAAAAAATATAAAAATAAAATTAAACCTCCCAAAAAAATTGTCTCCCCCCAAAACATTATTAAAAATAAATAAATAAAAACCCTCCCACCTCATTCCCTTCTCCCTCCCCACCCGGCCTCTGCTCCCTTTTCCTCTCACCACTCCCTTCACCGCCACTTACCTGCCCGTCCCTTCTCCCTCCTTGATCCCCTTGCGGCCCTCCCCAATGCTCCCTTTTCCTCCTCCCTCTGTCAATGGACCTGCTTTTCCAGTGACCAACCCTCCTCCCCCTCTGCTTGCCTCCCCCTCCCCACTCCTTTTCCTCCGCGTCCCTCCTACACCCTCCACCATAATTTTTTCTGAGCTCCGCTCCCTTGGATGGAAATGGACCACCCCTCCATGGGGGTGTGATTCTCAGAATCACACAACTAGGGAGGGGCGACCCTTAACTGGCCAAGGGAGTAGAGCTCCGCTCCCTCCTCCTCCTCCTCCCTTGTCGCTCCACTGCTCCCTCCTCCTCCTCCCTCGTCGCTCCACTGCTCCCTCCTCCTCCCCTACATGCCCCTCCACCTACTTGATGATCCATTTCCCCTTCCCTCCCTACCCCCATGTGCCTCCACCTCCCCGCTACTCCCATATCCCTCCTTCATCCTCCCCTGCATGCCCCTCCACCTACCTATCACTCCACTTACCCTTCCCTCCCTTCCCATGCATGGCTCCACCTCCACTCTGCTCCCATATCCCTCCTCCCTATATACAATACACTGTATAGGAAATTGATTGGTTGTTTGCTTTATTTGACTCATACTCGACCTGATATATATTATGCAAAAATTGTGGCATCTAGATGCATCTAGACGCATGAAATCCATTGGAGGAAAGCAAATATAATCCAAAATGTTGTACAAGGAATAAGAACCCATGGGATTTTCTATGCTGCAAAATTTGACCTAGACTTACTTTGTTTTACTGACTCTAATTGGGCAGGTGATAACACTGATAGAAAGTATACTTAAGGTTATGTGTTTATGTTTGCAGATGGACAATCATCTAGTCAAGTAAAAATCAAAGTGCCATTGCACTTTGTTGACGGGCGTATTCGACTAAGCCCGCAACGG
Organism: Pseudotsuga menziesii; assembly: GCA_001517045.1. Lineage (NCBI taxonomy): Eukaryota > Viridiplantae > Streptophyta > Pinopsida > Pinales > Pinaceae > Pseudotsuga > Pseudotsuga menziesii. Next base: position 146,228 of record LPNX010895314.1, read on the forward strand.
GGAAAACGACCCAGACCGGGATCCTTAGAACAGGCTCCAAGCTGTTTGGGATAGTCGTTCCCAATAGGTTTAAAGGCTCTGTTAGCCTCAAAGTCTAACTAAACTAAGTCTAAAAACTAAAGCTATTACTTTGGTTAATTAAATCTAATAAATACCTACAAATGTACAAATTAAACTAGTTAATGAATGTACAAATTAACTAGTTAGTCTGCTTACTAATAAATTAGTAATATAATTAAATTAACTTATAAACTAAATCTATTCCATTAACTTAACTTACAATTAAAAGTTAATCAAATATTAACATGTTAAATGTATTACAAATTTTGCACTATTCACAAATATACATTAATTACAAAAATCAGACAGTAACCTGAATGTAATATGGATATAAGTATCTGATTCAATGGCTGTTTTTATAAAATAGTTTACAAGAAACAACTATTGATCTGTTCTAAACATTTCCATCCCAATCAGGAGCGATAAGATATTTAACCTGATATTAGATTCACTAATGAAACTATTACATTAACAATCCTGAAATATTCAAAAGGAAATTTTGAAATTGACAAGATCATACAACAGAAACATACACCATAAATGGTATGATGTGAAACATAAGTAAATCAGAATCGGTACAAGTCGATAATTAAATCACATATATTTGCATAATTCTTAAAAGAAATTATAACAAACATAGACAACATGGAAAAAAAAAAAAAAACAAGGCTAAGTGATACAATACGCACAAATACAAAGTAAAAATACTGTAGATATATGTAAGTATCACCAGTTTAAAAATCCGCAGCTATTGAAAGGAAACTGTTTTGAATCGCAGGGAAATTAAACAGCAGTCTCGTTCCTTCCTTCTCCAAACTATCGACTCCCCAGCTTGAGCTCTTGGTCTGCTCTTCAAACAAAGAAAAATAAATTCTTCAATGCTGTTGATCCATCTCAAAATAATCCTGACAGCAGCGATCTGATCTGAAAGAGAAAACTCTCAGCTCCACCACCTCCCCTTCACAATCAAATTCTTCTGAGTTTAAATAAACCAGAATCAAAAGAAAACAAAACAAATTCATCTCTGCAACAGGCGAATTCCCGGAAACAAACATTTCGTTGCCGGCCGCAACTGCCAAAATCGCGTTCAGAGAACCCTAAAACTATCCTGAAATCCATCATTTTTTGGCGAAATCCACCTGAGTTTAGCTAAATGGGTCTGTTCTGAAGAAAACCCATGTGCCATATTTTTAAGATTCGCCTCCATTTGCTCACAATAAATCTCAGAAAATCGCCTGTCAGTTA